>JBCEWB010154818.1:0-26045 GCA_039654565.1 Peronia peronii
AACCCTTTGTCAACAGGAAAAATACACATTCTAACGTGGTTGGGACGTGTCTTATCACAGGCACTGGTCCGCACATCACATCGTTCTGTTCATGGAAGTCTCACCACACCCCCTTTTTCCGCCATTTTGAAAACCTTGGAATAACGACATCCCTGGATAACGACATAATTTTCCGGTCCCAAGCGATGTCGTTATCCAGAAGTTTGACTGTACCCGTAAATGATTTTGCTTATTCTTATGGTGCCCTTTTTCTGTTGAAACAGTTCTGCTGCATCCAGGATGTCAAACTTCTTATTCTAGTGTGAAAATAGACTTTTTGGCTGTCTTCAGTTTCTCTATTGGCCACAGATTTTTAAGATCTTTTATCACATAGAGATTTTTCATTTTTATATATCTTCTTGCAAGGATATGGTGTAGAGATAGAGAGTGAAACATTTCCTACTTCTTTCCACAAACAGTTGGATATGACTGCTCTATGCCTTTATACATGGGTTTGATGAATGTGAATTTATCATAAACAGTGACAGACATAAAGATGTACTGAAAATAATTGCTACAATAAATTTTTGTGTTCAAGTTGTCAAAAGTTGAATTAAATATGAATATGTTTCGGTAGATGTTCACCTATAAGCTATGCTTCTCTGTCTTCAGAATATGTCAAAAATTATGTAGTTTCTCAGAAGGATGTAGGGTAAAAGCAATTTTAAACTGGTTATGAGCAGATTTCATAATCTCCTGTACGTTTTTCTTGCCATATTTACTGACTGTACAAAAAATATATTAATAAAATAATATGGAGATATGTATATGTAAATTGATGTCAGCCAGCCATGGATAAGCATTTGCCATACAGTCATCCTTTTCAAGTGACTGCTTTTATTTTTATCCTGAGGGTGAACAAGTGTCAGATTTTAATTTTACCTTAAGGATAGACCTTTCAAGTGAATGCTTTTAATTTTATGTTTAGTGTGAACCTTCTCAAATGTCTGAACTTTATCCTATGGATGGAACTTTGCAAGTGTTTGATTTTAACTTTCCCTATATACATGGATATGCTGCTGCATTGTAGATGCTTTTTCTTTTAGCTCTTGGAAGAATATTGTCCTTTATCTGGTCAGTTCCACTGAACTTTATATTTTAATCATGTAAGTCTGTACTTGATGGAATTGAGCTTCTGTTAAAAGTCTGACACTTTCCACTTTGAGATAGCTTAGTTTGCTCTCGCATTCTCCCCCACATTTCTCCCCTTTTCCCCCCCTTTTTTTTTCTTTTTTGCTATTTTTGTTTTGTTTGTTTTCAAAGAAACAGGTGTACAGGAGTGTCCTAGTGATGGAAAGCCAAATAGTATTGTTGTAAAGCAATGTGTTATTACAAAACTCTTATTTCTCCCAATAATTTGAGCCCAGTGTTTGGACACATTATGCCATTTACACACATTGTCTCTGAGATGCATCAGATGTTGACAGTCTAGCTGGAATATACCATTTGAAGTTGCCTTTTATTGGATAAAAACATATTTCACATCCACTACGGTCAACTCAGTGACTCAGTTGTTGGTATATTTTCAGCTGCCATATCAATGGTACTTTAATTTTATTGGGAAATTGGAGAGGAGTGAAAATATCTATACCGATATATCTGCAACAAAGCCCATAAAAAGCTTATGGACTCAAAAACTACTACATATATATCCATGTGAAATGTGGCATACAACAATGTTGCATATAGATCTGTGTTTGTACTTACATACAGCCAAAAAGAAGCTTACTATGTTTGATATTATTCTAAAAAGGCGGTAGTAATTGAATAATAAACTCATAAGAGTGTTTGATCTGAATTGCACATTCGATAGGATGACTGTTCAAAATACCAAACACGTTTTTCTATGAGTAACATTCAGTTTAATCATCCAAAAATACCAAAATCGAGATGTGCACACTTGCCATACACTTTAAATCATAGGGCAGTGTTTGTTTGACCTATATTTAAAAATAATTTCCCATGAAGGCATGTTTAATTTTTTTAACACGGAGTGGAGCCATCATGGTGCATGCCATGCCCTCAGAGTTGCATTTTATACAGCAACTGGCTGTAGCATTCAAATGGAGCAAGTCAATACCATGTGTACATACATCTATTTGTGAATGAGAAATGTTGAGATATCTTTCCAGCTCAGTTGAATACTTACCTCAGAATCACTTATTTTCTCCTGAAATGTATAATAACTCTTTTTGAAGAGGGCATGGTCTGATTGCTCAACAAAAGCTGGTTAATAGAACATTTTAAATTGTTAACAGAAATTCTAAATTTAGAAGCATTCATAAGAACTATATTTCTTTGGTGTGTGAATAAGATTCTCAGTCCTTCTCGTAATCAGCCTATAGTTCATCTAAGTGCAGGTCCTAAAATCCTCCCATAGATTGACCTGCTTATGTATCATTACAACATCCTTTGCATAACTTATTAAAATGATATGAAATACATGACACATGTACACCAATTCGCCCATCATCTGCACATACATGTACATAATACATAAACATGTATATGCATGTCTGAATGCATATGTTCAACTGATCTAAGCATTTTAACCTAATTTAAGTATGAAAATGCTGTTGTGTTTGCACCTATTTCTAACTGGATCACAACTCAAAGCCTGATGCTAGAATTAAGGTAATGTTTTGGTATGGGCATCACAAAAATGTTCAGTTTTCAGATCTCTCATGTGAGAGTTGTAAATACAGTCTCTGAACAAGTATATGTGTACATGTATGGAGTCAGGTGAATTATGCAGCGGTACTGATTTGTCCAGCAGTCTGTGAATGTTAAAATAAAGGCCCAAATAAATCTCAGTCGATATCTTTGAGGTGGTGAGTTCAAAATTGTTCGGTTAAATGAGAAATAAACTCTTAGTATAACAGTCACTTCTATCTTATCGACACATAGAATGCAGTAGTCTTGCATAATTTGTATTAAAGACCCATGTCATAACTGTAACATATCTATTCAGTATGTTTGTTTTTGTGCATGAGGTTTACATTCCCTCACAATTTGAGACCAAATCCTGAAGCGACGCTTCATCCTCCAGTCATTTACCCACCAATTTATGATGATACATGTTCGTACATTAATTGTCAAAAGACTTGTGATCAGAGAAACAACTGTCATGTGAGCCGAAGTAAAAAGTACACATGTAGATTTTTTAATGGGAAATATTGTAAAAATAAGCATCTTTAGAACTATCTGATCTTCGGAGTTTACCCTGTTTGCAGCTGTATCCCTGAAAATAATCATCCGTTTGTATAGATGTTTATTCACACTGTGATTTGTAAGTTTTCAGGATGGAAAAAAATTTTGAACTGAGAAATAGAAAAAATTCTTACATGTCAAAAGAATTGCTAGTAGTTGAGATTTGAAGTGTAGACGGAGAGGAAAAAATACATTTCTACATTTTAAAAAGACTGGGCATTATTTTCACCTAGACTTTTTCCACATGTTCAAGGGCATTTTCAGTAAGATGCTCCCATATGGTGACCTTCCTTCCTAAGAGGAAGCCCTGATGCTTGATGGTCATACATGTATATAAAAGTTTACTTTGTGCTTGGAGAGCAATTCCTATGTTCAGTGCAAAGCATAGTGTAACTTTCACATATGCTGATATTATAAATGAAGCTGCCATTAGAAATGGGGTAGACAAGTCTTTCTAGCCTGTTCATTATTTGGTTCTAATCTCAATAGATGCTCACTTTTATCCCTTTCTGAAAATAGATAGATGTTCATATCTATGTCATTAAGCCATTATTTGGAAGTTCCGTGATGCAAGACCATTGTTTTTTTTAGACTACATGTATTTGTTATGAAATTGTAAATTATGTGTCAATAGTAATTTAGTAAGTTGAATGAGCATCTTTGTTTGCCACTCATTAGGATTCATTTGCATTCAGTCTTTTTCCTCTTTCTCCTTTCATTTTTTTTTTCTTTTTAGAGCTTTTGTTATAACTATTCCACAGTAAGGATCTCATATCATGACATTGAATGGCGAGACCTAATTATTATAATTGAAGAAAAAAAACAAAAAAGTAATTACTTACATTATAAATAAAAACATATGAATTTTATGGCTTTCTGTGGAATAGAAGTGAGTTAAGTATTGACATTTTATTTATTTATACATAATACCTGCTTGCAGATTTTATTCATTTTTCATTTGTTGCTATTGATTGGGGTTTTCATTTGTGGATTAATTCATGTTTTCTGCATTTAGGATGATCAAACTCTGATGATACATTGCAAATTCTGTAAGGGTTTTCTCTATCCAATCACAAAAACATAATCTAGATTTGAATGAAAATGATAGGAGTGTATGCATTTAGTGAACCAAACAATTTAAAGAAAGTACAGAAATTGTATTTGCATCTTTGCAAGTCATTCAGATAATTCTGGTAGACAGTTTTTAGATGATACATGTTCAATATATTTCTAACAGACTGAAAACTTATGAAAGGCCTCATTGGTTGTGGAAACAAAATATTAGCATGTGATCTCCGCAGCCATGTTATTTCTTTATTTTTGTATTCTTTTAGGTGTTGCAACTTGTAATTTATTTTGTTCTGATGTTTCATCTTTTTTTTTCTTTGTTTGCAGTTTATTTATGATATTTGGAAGTGTCTATGTAGACCCCCATAAGGGTCTACATAGCCTTGGTGTCTTGGTGGACCCCCCCCCTTCATTTTTAACATTTGTGCTTTGCAATCCTCAATTTTTGTCATTGAAAGAAAAAAATTCAGAATGAGATTCAATTAAATCTAGATAAGTTATTGACAAATCATCATTTGTTGTATTCTGAATGCATCTGGTGGTTTTGTAGAAACAGTTTGCCTTAGATCTGTCAGCAGACTTAAACAGATTATGACTGCTTCAGCCCCATAATTTATCTTTCTTTCAGTAAAAGCAGATGCATCAGCATTGTTGAATTTATGGACATCGTATTTTGTTTCCAAATGTTAACATCACACTGATGAACCAAGAAGTGTTTTGCATAGTTCAATTAGATCTACATGTACAAGTGAGCGCTGTTCATTCCTCAGAATTGTGACTGTGTAGACATCACAACCTGACAATAAATCCTAATACACAATGAAATGTTCACAATAATTGCATAGTTTTACTATTATTATTACTATAGTATCCAAGACTGTGCGATTGTAGTCAACCATCGATAAAAGTAAAAGATTCCAGTTGATAAGAACTGGAAAAGGATACTCCAAACTTACAAAAATAAAAAGTTAATATTTGTTTTGTTGGTACTTTGCCTGTTCACATATTTTGCATATTTATATGTCTTGCTTCATATTTTTGCCGATTTTGCATTTAGAAAAAAAGATAATGAACTGCATACTGGTTAGCACGTTTGCTATGACATAACCTAGAAATATCCAGCCAGTCCTCATATTGAAAATGAGGGTCTACCTAGCTTAGGCTTCTGTGGGTCCACCTAGCCTCTTCCATTGTGTTTATTTATATTATTTCCCCTTCATGGTTGATACTGAGTGTTTTGCTGCCCAAATCATGAAGAACGAATGCCATTATGAAGCTCAAATTATAATCCATATTAGATCCAACTACCTTAGTTGGAAATAATTGGGGATTATTTTATTAATAGTTTAAGCTGCAATCAGTGTCTGTTTTTTTTTCCATGTCATTACTTTTAAATTTCTTGATTTAAGTGAGCAGTCACATGCAGTTTTAGTGTCATGTCAACTAAAAATGAATTTTTATTGTTAAGAATTATGAGTAAAGATCATTAGTTGAGTAGATAACTTCCTCGACCAAGGGGAATTCAAATGAAAATGATATTAATGTTGAAGCATTGCCATTTTACATGTAAATCTGTAGCTTCACTATGATCAAATAATTTTTTCAATTCATTGTTCCAAAGGCACTTGGATTTCATGTTTGGGTCCTGAAACATTCAAAGTATCGCAGAGTCAACTTTAAAAAGGAAAGCATGTAATAAAAACTACATTGAAAAAAGCTGAAATTGTTTTGTGCATTTTATTACAATACTATTACATGGAATTATTCTTTACAAAAATGCCTATGACTTAGTTCACCAAAAAAACACACACAAGAACATGAGGAATCTTGAAGAGCATTTTAGTATGTATTTTTAATCTAATCACAGTGCACAAAAATCAGACAAGACTGATATAAAATTTTACAACTTTGTCACAGACTCATCTTAGTTTTAGGTAGTATGTTTCTTTAAAATAGGCGGATGACAAGTTGAACAGTAAAGACATAACAAACAACCAACACATTCATGACATATTAATATCTTCTCCACACTCTGAGCATGAATTTAGTTGTTGTTTTTTTTTATTTTCTATTTTCTGGGAAAAATTTATATAAACTGCTTTGTGCGCAATCTTTGGACATGATTCTGTAAGAAACTAAGGATGTCCACAAAAACATTCATTGATAATTTTCTGGGAAAAATTTACATAAATTGCTTTGTGCACAATCTTTGAATTAGATACTGTAACAAAATACAGGGTGTCCACAAAAACATTTAATGATTTCAAGAAGTTATAATAGTTATCTGAACTGATTCAAATACATGTATCCTGATAAATATAATGTGCACAGATTAACTAACAACATAATTTTATTGATTTCCTGCAACCCTGGATTAACTGAAAAATCATATCACTGAAGCAGATCCCTCCAGATATGCTGCAGAGAGTCTGGAGAGAGCTAGACACCATTACATAGATGTTTGTGAGTAACCAGATATTGAGTGACACTAATACAACCCAGGTACCATGTGGAAATTTAAAGTTATGTTCCAATCAGTCTATGCCACTACCATCTGCACAAAATCATGCAACTGTGAGAGAATATGACAATATACAGTCGAACACAGAACACTCAAATTTCTCAGGGATTGAAAGATGTGTTCGACATTTCCACAATTCGAGATTTCCGTGACGATCTTTTTTTTTTTTACAAAGGAACAGAAAGACTGCTTAGGTGACATAACCATGACGACACTTATGTGATCCGATTTTAACAGTATTCTAGGAACTAGCGTCACTCAGTTCATCTGCATGACATCATCCATTGTTTTTCCGACAGCACGTTATCCTCCACACTGCTGTGTGTGCATCTCATCATGTAGGCTATGGTTATTGCTTGCAATATAGACATATGTGGCCTGGTCCACAACCCCACTCAATTATCAGACCACTGTCTCCCAGTGATTTATCTTTAATGAGGCCCAAATTTATACCTATACTATACACTGCCTACCTCTACCACTCCCGCACGCCTTTCCCTTATCACCAACAGCCTGGGGAGAGCAAAGACAGACAAAAAAATGGACCCAGTCAGACATTCTGCCATTTTGAGATCCAGCAGATGATGAAATCGTTAGCAAAATCCCAGTTGAGAGTTTCAGAAATCTTAAAAATACATTGAGAACAGGAATTCAACAGAGCTGATAACGGTGTTCAACATTTCTGTGAATTCAAGAGTAGCGTGTTCAAGTTTCTGTGCTCAACTGTAGTTACATGTTATGTCTGTTTGAAATGAGGAAGTGTTTTTGTGGAAAACCTCTGTATGTCATGGAAAACAATCTCCACAATGTTATTTCAATGCTCATTACTCTACAACTGATCAGATATCAATTCTCTACCACCGCAGAGCCATACATCACAGATTGGTTATCAAACAGGAAATTCGCAGACCCATCATGGATAAATAATAACATAAATGCACTACATGTTTACTAATCTTCATCCATGAATATTTCAATACTTACTAACAGAATGGGTGAGCTAAGCTCAGACACATACCTCCACTTTGACTTGTTTTTTTCTTAAATAAGTAAACCAGAGAATAGAATAGGACAAGTGAGAATGCATACAACAATTATCTTAAAACTGACTCTATTTTTGCAAGTGATGAACTTTCATCATCTGAAATCTCTTTTCTATACAAGAATGTTGGGGAATACATGTAAAAATATATGGCTTTTATATCATTAAGCAGAGACAATACACATTTATCATCAGCTTTATGACAAAGAACAAATAGACAACATTCCCTGTATGACAAAAAAGTGAACCCATAACTTCTCTGCATGACAAAGGGGGGAATCAGCAAGATAATTTATTGACCCATTCGCTCGTTTGTCATGCTGGGAAGGTAAGGGTTCACCGTTTTGTCATACAGGGGTTGTTACCTAAATGCCCCTTTGCCATACAGACGACAATACGTAAATGTGAAAACTGCAAACAAAAATAACAGTTACACAATATGAAAATTACCACACTTTTTTTCTCACACTAAAAATAACAATGAAGACACATTTTTAAGTAAAAAAAAGTATTTTTCAAACTCAAATCTATGTCTGATATTGATATGGAATCTTATCAAACATTGAAAGAGACACATAGCATGATTTCTCAGTACGAAAACATTAACTCTCAGCTTCTAAACCCCTCTTGCACTTATGACCATGACAGACTGACCATGTCCTGCTTCCATTTGACTACTTCTAACTGATGCAATGGCAATATATTTCATAAATTTTTAACTGGTTTCGAAGTTAAAATAATCATGCAGTATACAGTGGGAACCATTTATAACAGGACCCCTTATAACAGGAAATCGCTTATAACATGAGTGTCGCTAATTCCCATGTCCATTCCTTCTTCGGCATTAGTAAAATATTATCTCGTATAGCAGCAGTCCGTGACAGTCGAATCGCTTATAACCGGATATCTGTACCACTAGGGGTTCATAGTATAGTACACCTGTTGGCCTAGCGGTACTCGGAACTGTGGAAGTTTCAAGTGGATCAAGTACACTTGCTAACATAATCGTTTCACAGCTATTATTTCATCTGATTTGTTCACTAGATGTGCTGTAAGAAGGTGGGGGATGGGTGGCGGGCAATGAGATTGGCCAAGTGGCTTGGGGGAAGAGAGGGGGGAGGTAGCTCATTAATAATTCATAACATGATAGACAAAACAAGCTGAGATGCTGGAAGGACTCAAACGTGTAGCTCCTAGAGTTAGGTAAGA
The DNA here is from genome assembly GCA_039654565.1 of Peronia peronii. Lineage (NCBI taxonomy): Eukaryota > Metazoa > Mollusca > Gastropoda > Systellommatophora > Onchidiidae > Peronia > Peronia peronii. Next base: position 9,090 of record JBCEWB010154818.1, read on the forward strand.
TAAACATCTGTCTTATCATTCGCTGACTACTTGGTCCAGTTGACCAATCAACAGTGATGAATACAGATAAGTGCATTTACATTTATTGTAGATGTTCTTGCTATGTTGATACCACATTGTGTTTCAATTGCATGCCATGAATGGTGAATCAAGCAAGATCTATTGGCATCACATTTTTATCGCAGTCACTTCAATAGCTCGCCCACTACTGTCCCACACATCACCATTGTGTATATGGCCTTCACCTCAGCTCCATAACGATGTACTCAAGAGATCATGCATAAAAAGATTGGTACAATGAGAGGAGGGGACCAGGTGGATGAAGTAATATGATACCCTTGATCTTTCCGTGGGCTTAGGCTAGGCTAAGTTATTCTCAGCACTATGTTGGGGACAGCGATGGGGAGAATCTGGGACGAGGCCAACGAAGTGTTGTGTGTTAGATATTCATGTGGCCAGTTGCTCTGCTAGGACTTTTTGACTATTAGTGCTACTAGAACATACTGTGATCTCTAATATAATATATATACCATGCTATTGTTATCTTCCTTACTATGATCTTTGCCCAGTTATGCAAAATTAAAAGAATTCAATAATGGGAGACTATCCATGAAAAAAAAAGTGTCTCCTATAATCAGACAATAGGCCAGGACTGTTTTATTCCTCCAAAAAGTCTAATTCACTGTATGTCGGTTATAACAGGAATCGCTTATAACAGGACTTTTCTTTGTCTCAGCCATCCTGTTTTATCAGGTTTCCCCTGTATGTAGTTTGCAAAATTTTTCAACAGTGTGTCAATCTGTTAATCCCTTCATGACTGCCGATAAACAGAGAGTCTGTAAAAATGTAGTGATAAAACACAGCCTGAATCAAGACACAAAAAATCCATTATCAACGCAAGACTCAGCAGTAGATAATGTAGACTGTATTTTAATTGGGTTACTGGAATTGCTTTGCCCTATCATGATTTTGGATGTGGGGCTAAAATTTGTAAGTCATACGTTGTGAAGGGTCTAAACACCTGTTCAGAACAAAGATGTGCTCATTAATATTCATCCTCATTCTGATGTAGAAACTAGACAGCACTCCCTATAACTTATGAAATTCAGCTACATATTTTTTTTTTCCCAGGATATAATGCTCTCTTTTTCATGTGGCAAGTTTCATTTTCTGAGAAGAAAAAACTTAAGGCACCATGAAAAAAAAAAAAATACTCACACCAGTGACCTTCTACAATCTAAATGTTACGGATGTAGAGATGAAAACCCAAAACAGAGAGTTAAGATTGAGGAACTGTAAATAAACAACTCAAATGTTCAAGATAAGATTCTGAATTAAAGTAACAGAATTGGTGAAAAGAAGTTTTATACTCAGATTTTTCTGCTCACATCTTTTTAGCTCTCAAAATATAATTTAGCAATGGATCTTAAACCATTCAATAGAAAAAAAAAAACAGCAAACAACATGTTTGACAGCTGTGATCTTGCTGACATACCAAAATATAAAAACTTTCATCAATTAATACACAGCATGAAAAAAATAAAGAGGTCCTTCAATTACCATTCTTTCAAAAACAGTCATATGTTTTCACTATACTGAAAAACAAAATTTAAAAACCACCCATGCAACCAATGATCAATGTACAACCTGTTATAAGGATAACAGTATGTAGTTCTAACACACAGTTTATCAATTACTATCTAATCATGAGAAATAGTGACAGATTATCACTGTATCTGAAAAAGAAATAAAAAAGCCTCCCCACCCCCCCACCCCAAACAAAAAAAAAAAAATACACCTCTCCAAATAATGTACAACTTATTAACAAAGTGTACATGCTACTATCACATAGCCTATCCATGACATTTGCATTAACAAAATTACTGTACCAGCGAGACATCAATGTCACCGCTGATCTTGCATGGAGACACATGGATCTGTTTATTGCGACTTTCATTGTACACCTGGCCTATGCTGAACTCCACCAAACGGGAAGCAAAGTGAGATGATGACAGTGACATATTTGACAGCTGGGAAACAGTTCTGTTCATCTTCATTCTTGATTGCAGAGGTGCAGCAGAATCATCGTCATCCGAATCCTCAGCCTCACCCTCCTCTTCTGTTGTGTGATCTGATAAAGAAAGATTAAATATTGAAATAAATCACATCTCAGTCTTATTTATTAGTTTTAAAAACAGCCACATAAAATATAACACACTTTCCTTGCTCAGAAGATCTGCTAATAAGATATGTCAAGGGCATTTTTTTAAAAAAATGATACACAAAATTAAAAAATATGAGGATAAAATTACTCCAAAATCTTGACAATAAATGATAGATAACAACACTAAAAATACAGAGTCAATAACTTGGCAACAACATGTCTTTCTTCTTCCATCCTTTCTATCCCATGGCCAAGTGGTCAGTGGGGTATTCGTTGATGATGTCCATAATTTTGAACTTCCCATTTGTCACAGTCCGCTGTTGCCTTTTGAGATTCTGCAAAGCTGAGACTGATCTTCTCTTTGATGACACAACCCTATTTTTTATTACACCTATCCTGCCACACCCTCCCCCCCCCCCTTCCCTTTTTTAACCTCGCACTATTCCTTTGCATGATTGTTTCTGCAAGGCTGGAATTTCTTGTGACATGACCATACCATCTCAACTCATTTTCTCCGTGAAGCCAAATACACGGCTCGCCGATTTTCACCTGCAGACGTAAAGCCATATTGTCGGCTTGCAAACCCACAAACTACCCCAGTCTGTTTTTCTATCCATGTTTTATACTTATAGCCTCGATCTGACACAAGTGTGTAGACTGGCTGTAAACAAAGACTTTGGTGTCGGTTTCAAAAGTACACGAGGTGTTTTCGAGTGGTTTTGATCCCTTTTTCTTCATCTTCGCTCGTTTGAAATCAGATCTGTGCAATGGCTGACAGGGAAGTGCCATCGGGTTCACGCCTTAAACGACTGACATTGCAAGAAGCCACTGCAAGGCTTCAAAGCTGGCTTGAGATGGACGAGGAAGACTTTTCTAATGCTGACAGTGACTACAATGATGATCTAGAAAGTGATAGCTCTAGATCGGACAAAGATCAAGATGTTGAGAGTGATGAGGAAAGTGGGCGTGACGAGAGGGTGTGGTTGCCTTCGCAACCAGGACCTAGTAGATCTAGATCTATACCTCACTTGGAGGGAAGAAGTGATACCGTGATAAATGAAGATGGAGAGGAGTGGACTGTTGTAAAAGAGCCAGCTACAACTCAAACCAGGATTCCATTCAACTCACCCAGACATACATATCCTGGCATATATGAACACCTAGGCCTGAATGAAAACTCTTCAGAGTTAGATGCTTTCTATTGTTTGTGGACAGAGGATGTTTGGGACTATCTGTTGAACTCCATCAACAGATATGCCACACTGAAAGTGCAGAAGAACACACCTGCAAGGAGAAGATCTGTGTTTGGGAGCTGGAAACCGATAACATGGAATGAGCTGAAAAAGTTTTTTGCTGTCATTATATCCATCGGTCTAACTCAAGCCCAAGCATCTGTGACTTTTGGGCATGAAGCAGCGCTCTGTAGTCACTTTTTTTCACTCAATGTTTCAACGGGAGAGATTCGAAGCACACCTTCCTCTACTGTTCTGATTCAGAAGTAGAGGGAAAAGCTACTGATCCGCAAGTTCCAGCATGCATTCTACCCATATTATTATGAAAATCTCTCCATCGATGAGATGGTTGTGGGTTGGACAGGACGGTGGTAGTACAAGCAGTATAACCCCAACAAGCCACACAATTATGACATAAAAACCTTTGGCCTCGTTGATTCAGCCACAGGTTTTATCATCAATATTCTCACTTACTTCGGGCATAACACATCATACAACCCTGAGGTAGACCCCAATGGAGCCCATGCTGTAATGATATTTCAAACCCTGATGGCAAACCTGAGTAATGGAAATCGCATCTTTGCAGATAGGTTCTACACCACACATGTCCTCATTGAATTCCTGCTTCAGAGAGACACGTATTACACCAGTACACTGAATTTGAACAGGAAGAATTTTCCATCACAACTGAAATGTCTCACTCTTGGCCATTTGGAACAATGGAATTTCATAAACACAGATGCCACAGTTCTATGCACAGCTTGGAGAGATAAGAAGGCCAAGAAACCCTGTGTGCTTGTCTCCACTAATGCAGCAGTGGGAACTGTGGTCAGAGGACAGAAAGAAAAGCCAGCTGTCATGGACAGCTACAACAGAAACATGAATGGGAGGCACAGGGTCGCCACGTCGTTGGTTACTACAGCAATTTCGAGAGGAAAACCTACAAATGATACAAGAAACTTCTCTTTTGGATTTTTGTGGTCACGCAATCCAATGCCCTCATCCTATATGCTCTTACAAGAAGAGAAGGCACACCCAAGTCCAGCATGAAGGCCTTCAAAACTTGCCCTGGTTGAGCAGCTGACTAAGGAAGTGTGGGCTGACCAAGCAGCATATGATGGAGACTGCCGCCCATTGCCTGGAAGACTTCGCAACTGTGTTCCTGCAGAACGGTTCCTGAGCAAGCGACATCTAGTTGGCTACTCTGGAAAAGGGAAGGACAGGAACTGTGCTCACTGCAGCACACCTGCTAAGAGAAAGAGATCATCTCTACTTTGTCTCGACTGCACAGACCGACCACATTTGTGCCCTGACAAATGCTTCGAGGTGTACCACATCTAACGTGGTCAACACTAATTCCATCCACAAATGCACAGGACAGTGCAAAGTAACTGTAAATATGTCTATATATGTCAGACTTTATTCTTTGTTTTCAAACTGATTCATTTCTTTCCTTGACATGGAGGAGCCCAAATTTGTACCTTTAACATGCAAACACTCAGCCTCAAACTGGTGCTCAAATACATTGGATTATAACCTCTTATAGACTGGGTATGGTGTAAATATATTCACCAATGGATTAGCTTTACTTGGATGTACAATTTGGATAATTCAAGCCTTCAACTGATTTTCTACCTTGGGTGAAAATAAATTTAGTTGAACTTACCTGAATTTTCATGTTTCACTTTCAGTTTCTCTTCTCCCTAACCCTAGTAACATGTTTTCATTGTTATTTGGCTTTTATTTGTGTTCACCATTCAATTCTCTTTCATTTGATATATAACTTTATAGGGTTCCAATCAAAAATAGCCACACAATGTGTGAAAATGTAACGCATGGTTTAGCAATTTTTGTGAACCACAAAAAACAATTACGTCCACATGTGAAAAAAATTCCGGAGAGTGAGTTAATTTCCTTGTTTTCATTAAGCTCAGAAAATCCTTGAATGCACCAGTCACATGGGTTATTCTTGTTTATTGTTTGCTGAGTGTAAGAATTTAAATTATATACAAATGATTTCCTTTCCCCATGTCTTTTATTAATCAAATGCTTCGTTCACAATCATAGCCACATTTCTACATCGGACACAACATATAGATAGATTAGACAGATCCTTGTAAACAAATTATGCTGTATATAGTACTTATATCTGAGTCACTTTGAGCACACACAAAGTACCTACCCTCAACTTGTTCCATGTACTTGTATAGAGTGACCAGTGGAAAGTGCAGGAAACCAGGCTGCATTGGCACCACATCCAGCACTATGTTATGTTTGCCTTCCTTCATTGTGAACACACCTGGGTAAAGTGTCATTATCAGATCAACCTTGCTGAGTGAGCTGAGTGTTCATTCATTAACCAAAATGATATTACGACTTTATATTGACTGCACATATACTCAAGTACTCCACAGCGGTACTAACAGAAAAAAAAAAAACATGAAGAACTTTAATTATCTGAACATTTTTACATTTTACATAAGTAGTGTTTTCATCTTTTTTTTTTTTTCAGTATATTATTATAGAGCAGCATCCTTACCTGATGACTTTCCACCTATGGCCCAGATGGTTCCGTTGGCTTTGACTGAGTAGGCCAATCTGACTCCATCTGTGAGATCTGCATCCATCAATTGTTTCACCTTGATGTCCAGTATGGCATTTTCCCCAGTGGTGCAGCCTTTGTCCTCTTCTATGCTGGCCACCGTATAGGACAAGAGATACTGGGTCTGTCCCAGGCACAGCAAGAACATGAGAAAATTTTGTTGGAAATGACCATGCATGGTCCACCATTACCCTCTAACAAAGACTGGCGTTGGTGGACATGAGATATAAATTTTGTGTCTAATATGATGGCGCAATTTAGTACTTATGATGACACAATTTCATTTCTAAAGTTCATTTCTGCCAATTTGCGAACCCCAAAAGTCTGAATTACACAAAACATGTTAATATTACAGCAAATCATGATTAAATTTAAAAATATAAATCTGTATAAAAATCCTGATCAACGAATAATCTTGTTTGGGTTAGCAAACCACTACTTCCTAAATCTACAGACTTAGATCCTGCCCGGGTAATTCTTAACTTAGATCTATAGTAATAATAACATACATTTCTGCATAATAATAATAATAAGTATAAAAAAGACTAATGAAAAAAATTATAATTCAACCATACACTAATAGATCTAAGTCCACTATAACACCAAATCAACCCAACCTAAGAAATGAAAACGTGTGAAACATCTAGATCTAGATCTAAACGAAGGCCAGCCGCACGAACTGGGCTTGCCACGAGAACCAAAAGCTTGCCTATTCCCGATGTAGTTGGAACTAGATATTATAAATTTCGTTCTGTTCGATACAATGCTGCTCTTAAAATGAGATACTAAATAATGAGAGCAACAGAGAACGTAGCGACTGCAAGACTGAGAACCAAAACCCGAGTTCGCAATGAAGATGCGAGTTAACTCTAGACCTGCAAGCATCCCATGCAAAAAGCGGCACTCGATATGCAAGGCTGGGTGCTACTTACTAGGGCACTCATTCTGCTGAGTAGCGCACACTGCTGTCCCAGTTATGGTGAGGTCTGCTGTGACCAATGTATAGTAATCTTAGTGAGTCTATGACGACGTAAGTGCACGTCAGAGTTCACATAAACAAACATAACAATTCTTGGCCTTTTTTTTTTTAGCTCTTGGCCTTTTTTTTCAGCCCTGGATAACTCTGTAATTAGTCATTAGCACATGGGCACGCTGGCTTTCGTAACCAGGCATAACTATTTGGAATCAATCATTTTGTACGGGGTAGGGTAAAGATGTGCCCAAATCAAGCAAAATAATGGATTTCTGAGGACTAATACAAGCTATCATCCCTACTCACATCGACTCCATTAACAGATTAGTTATTGTAGTTCTAGAAACATCCAAGCGCTCTGACTGGATCAAATCATCCAGAAATCAGGGTGTTTCTCACACCATGTGAAACATTCTTCTCTGGTCAGCGTTTGACCAGTTGACCTAACAAAATGTTGTCCATGTTGTTCTCTCATAGTACATTATTGGGCTGTGTTTTGCCATTTTTATGACCATGAAAGTATGACTGCAACCTTTGTCTTTAATAGGGGACTGAATAAGCCATTGTGGCATTTTGATCTTTGCTCGATCGGACGGCATGTTTATTTATCTTTCCCCACATTAGCATTTGTTACTCTTGAAGGTAATGATATGTTTCTCATGCACTCTTCTTCCCTAAACTGACAGATTGGCATACCCATTTCCAACTGCACGCAAGCATAACAATGATTTGATAATGCCTTGGGCCCTAGCCTATAAGTTTAAGCAATGAGATGAGAAGAATCTCACTATAGTCAGGACTGAATAAATACGTGTTTCGCATTTCCCATCTAAGCGGTCAAGGGTCGAATACATCCGTGGCTTGCGGGATCCGTAGGACCCGCAGTCTACATGTTGGATATATACACACTGGCACACTTTATGGGTTAAAATGTCATCTGGCACTTCTGGCAAAACGAAATCAAGACAGTTCAAAACAGGCACGATTGGGCCAATGTCAGTGAAACAAAAAAAAACGGAATATCGTGCAGACAATCAGAAGGATAGGAATTTGTGGGGGAAAATTAGAATATTTTGATAAAATCGGAGTAAGTGATAGGTCTGAAGTGACTAACATGTTTGTATACATACTGAAACTCCACCAGTCAGTTGACAGAAGATTTTCAGAGATTCAACACATTTTATGTGATGTGTCCTGTAGTTAGATGTGCTAGACATGCATAACCACAACACCTGTCTTTATAGCTAACCACATTAAAATGAAAGTTATCAACTTCATTTATGCAGTTTCTACAACAGCTTTAAAAAACTGGATTCCAAAGGGCTTTATGTTTTAATATTTGAAATCAACACTGCACAAAATTACATAAAATCTATCCAATCCGTGAGTTATATTTTAAACATTTAAAAAAAGAAAATGGGTGTCAAAATATAATGTATATTGAAAGTAATACAAATATTATTGACATCCTCACCGATGATCATTACTCACATCTGGCACTCTTCATATCTGGGTATATAAATATAAGGAGTGGAAGTGCAAACAATACCAAATGAGAGAATTCAGGTTTTGAGCAAACTGGGATTTTCCATTACACCCTGTGTTGTGATATCAATGAAACTAGACTTGGCAGTAGATTTTCTACTTTATTCTAGTTCTTTCTTGTGGGACAAAGAAGAAATACACAGTCAAGGCAATTCTTGTAAATATGCCAACAAACATACCTTTCAAAAAAAAAAAAAAGAAAAAAACCGACTCAGTTATTATACATTTTCATTCCTCATAAGGACAGTGCTAAAGGTTGTGATTTGACAGATGTACTGACCTGGAAATCTTGAATACTGCAGCTGTACTCAAACACCCGGGCCTGTGGATTGGTATCCAGGGGGCAGGAATAGTTGCAGGACAAGGTAAGATCCAGCACTGGCAAGATGGGAATGTTGCTGGTGAGTTGCCAGAGCAACGAGACGCTCTGGTTACAATTCACAGGCTGCAAGATGACAAAACAGAGGATCAACATTCAATGGAAAGATTCTGTTGCATTTTACTGATATGTAATTTCAAAAAAAAAAAATGGTCTGTTTAAATGTGATATGCCAAATAAACTGCAGCTCTGATGTGATCATTTTTTTTACTATATAATGACACTAACCATTCATACAGGGAAAATCTCCTTTCAATATATGACGTGGTATCTTCAACTTCAATCCATATGATAATTTCAATGACTGTAGCTCTTCTGACAGATAGCAAAAGCCATGTTTAAATTTGTAACATTTTTTTTTTGTAACAGATTTGGCAGATGCTTGTACAGGTAATTTCTAAATGATGTTTCTGTTACTCCATAACTGGATATATCTCACAGCAAGCCATGGTCGCAGAGCAACGAAACCAGTGCCTGTTCACAGCTGCAAATCCAGAATGAATGGTTGTGACCACATCCACCAAAATGCAGGCTGTTATAATATATTCACAAGAAAAAGCCTGAAATGGTGGAAGAAAATTTTCCATTGGATCATAAAACTGATTCAGCTCAATGCCCTCATTCACCAAAGTCAACATATGCAGTGTTCAGACGTGCACTGGTAAAAGAATTCGTACAACTGGCAGCTCTAAACATGCCAGTGGAAGCAGTGGCAAAAATCACCAGCCAATATCCTGTCCAACAACAACCTCATAGAGCACTTTTCTGGAAGCAAGCACCTGGTAGTGTACTCTGATAAGGACAGAAACTGTGCCAAAAGAGAGATGGAAGAGAACCATTTTCTATGATAAAGGTTGCTCTCACCATCCCCCCATTTTCATCCAAGAGGCTGCTTTGAGCAGTATTACATACCTCAGTGATGTATATATACAGCATAAATAGTGGACATGTACATAGTGTAAACAGAGAAGTATATTGTTCATGTTTTGAAGGTCAAATTTATGTACCACACCCATCTCAGCAAAATAATCATAAAAAAAAAATGATTACATATATCTTCTCCATATTTTGCCAATAAAGAAATAACTAGATTACCACTAACATTTCAAAAGTTTGGAGTGCCAAAATCAAGACTTCAGCTTTTCATAAGATGGAAAGTAGAAATTTATGCCATTTTTTTTTTTTTTTTAAATTTTGGACAGTCACAATTCCTATACATATTTTATACATTATTTTTTGAAAAAATCAACAAAGTACTAAATACAGCACATAATCGTATTCCCTATTTATTTATGAACATTTTGATGTATAAGCACGAGTGGTTTTTATTAATATTTTGTATTATTAATGCGTACTAATCCCACCAATTCAGTTCAACACCGAGTAAATAATAGGAGGTGTGGCCCAAATGTGGAAACAGGAAGAAAGTGAATCAGCTCACCAGGTAAATAAAATGCACTGAGATTTCATATTGGAAAACTCACCAATATTTGATCTGGTCTGTTCAAAAGAACAAGTTCTACATCTCTACATTCTGGGGTTTCAATTTTGGGATCAGTCAGTGTGAAGTTAGCATTGGTATTTCCATGGATGACAATTTGAAAATACTTCCTGAGAAAAAAATAACGTTAACTTTGAACAATATAAATTACATTTATAAATAAATAAGGTATCAGCTTATACCTGAACTAAAACTTTCTTTCTACATGAAGCTTGAATTAACGCATGTTAAAAAGCTTGCAGTGAAAAAAAGTTTCTGAAATGAAGAAGAACAGATGATAGCAATTTAATAGGGAAAAGTATAACAACCAACACAATGATCATTGATCGACAGAAGGCAACAAACACTTCTATGTCTAAGCTAATGATGATTTCTTGAGGCTCTGCTTTATGATACCTCAGTATGCACAGTATCACCTCACATAAAATTCCACATTCAATAACACAGTTACTGCAGTAAAGGTCAGTGCTGATCCCAATGTAAAAACAAAAGCTCTTACTTCTCTCTAGCTGTATAGACTTTATGTGACACATGGAAAGGATGTACAAATTCCAAATGCTCATGAAAAGTCTTCTGCCAACCTTCGACAGTCACACCAACCTGTAGAAATCATACATCTTTAAGATGAATAAACTGAGCTTGTATATACTGAGTGATTGTCGGTAAACAAAACAGTTGTCATTTGTTGTCTGAACCTTGTGCCGCCTTAGATATGCACTGTCTGCAGCTGTATTGCAAATTTAAGTTTCAATCTAAGTAAGACAGCCAAAGTTCACACCTATATTATCATGCTATTTTTTTCCTTCATTAGATTAGACACAGAATTATTTTCACTTTTATAACCAATAAAGTGACTCATTACTTACACAGACATCCGTTGTAATATGCACTTCTTCCTCCAAGGCCAATGCGTATACTAGTTATCCGTAATTTTTTTCTACAAAATATTTCAGATGGTAGGCTTAGACCCCCCCCCTCCCCCTCCCCCCCTCCCCCGTTTTTCTTGCTTTGCTATATTTCCAAGAGCTGCATTTGTTTTTCATACGATGTTCACTGAGATTCCTATTTTTAGACACCAAATTGTGCATGGAAGACCTTCAATATCGTTAAGGTACTACTAATGTGTTATAATGCATCTTTCAGCTATCTGTAGATGGCTATCCTAGTCATATAACATTGAAACAAATAATAGAAAATTAGATCATGGATATCATATTTTAAAGATAGTTAGCCCGCTAACAACTGAGCTCAAATGTGCAAGACAGAATCTCACTTTGCTAACTATGTTTTGTCCCATGTCTTTTAAGCTGAACTGAACTTGTATTGGAATGCTTTGTGAGGAATGTGGTGCCATGGGCTCTAGTGTCACGTCTTTGGTTCCGGCTGTGGATGTGATTTGAAAAGATGGTGATGTGCTGAAGGTCACAGCTGATGCCTCCTTCAGACTGCCACTGCCAGATGTCCATGTCATACTTCCTTCTTGTTGGATGCCCATGATGAAATGTCCTGGAAGAAACCAGGAAAATACAAAACTGTCAAAAAGTTCATCTGTAGCCTAAAACATTTTGTGGCTAATTTTTTTTTTTTTTTTTTTAAATAAACTTTAAGCAACTGATTCCCTGTAAATGCATGCCCATGATGAAATGCTCTAGACCAAATAAAAAAAAAATACAGAACTGTTGAAATTTCAGATGCAATAAAAAAAAAAATTGTTGTTGTATTGAGACCAATTTTTCAAGAAAAAAAAAAAAACATGAAATAAGAAAATCATTTAATAATTTTGATTCTAACCCTTGAAAAATATTTTTGTCACTTCATCCCACATATTCTTCAAGTCCCAGTTAAATGTATTTGACAAATTTTGTATGTAAACAAATTACTGCACTTGACAGAAAACTCATGCAGATATTCAATACGATTTGCTAAAATTGATCAAGCTGCATGTATCTGAACAAAAGTCAGATATTGGCAGGTTTTATTGCATTCTTCAATAAACAAAATGAATACAAAAAAAAGGATCTGACCATGTTCTTTTATTCATACATGTACTAACTATTTATTGTAATATACTTGTACAAAAACATGTTCTAGACGGGGATTGTTTAATCTAGATTATGCTAGAGTTGAATGAGAAATTACACAATTTTTGACAATTAGCTACAAATAGTGTCTTATGAAAGCTAAATATATTTAGCATTACAAGGGGGATAGATAAATTTTAAAACAAAAGTTTCTTATAAACTTAGTAGAATTACTATCAATCTGAATGCTGTTGTTTGAAATAGATGTAGGGTTATGGTAAAAGAAAGAGACAGGTGTGACCTGACTTCTAGTACGGAGTTTTCTAAAAGAACTTACATATATATTTAATATATTAATACAATCAAGATTGCCCTTCCTTCACAGACCCCCCCCCTCCTCTCCCCTTTCTCCAACCAATCCAATCCATACAAACAATTAACATGTGTGCAGAGAAACACACACACATTTAGCACACATGTCATTGTCACTAATCAACACAATCTTGCTGCATGGCACAGGTCACCTGAAAACTTGCAAATCTGCATATACTTTAGAAATGTCACATGTCAACAGGTACACAATGAAGGACATGGGCTGCAGACAAAGAAATTCTCACTCCATTGAAATTCCATCCAGATCTCTAAATTCAAGATCTTGATTCATTTCACAGCAAACAGAGGGGTGAAAATTCCGATAAGGCTCCAAAGCTTAAGTCTGTTTTTATCAGTTTTTGTCATTGCAATTTTCTATTCTTGCGAAGAAATATTTCAGGGTCAGTTTCATGATCGAGAGATTGTTCTCACAAGGATATGTTTGCATACTCTGTGCATGGAAGGCACTTTTGACCAATAATGAGAATTCAGACATGTTTACACATATTTAAGAACCCATTTGTGAACAATTTCTTTCATCCATGCGACTGATCTGTGTCTGATTCATAGTTTTGTTTTGCTCATTTCACCAAAATCACGTGCCAAAGCTTGTCAAGCATCATTTGACAGTTCAAAATCAGTGTAACAACAAATTTCACAGTGTAATATGACAATGTTTAAAATCCAATACCTTAAATCTGCATTAGATTTTCAGTTTGAATGGAAATTTTCACAATTTTTTAGCGCAGGGTTTCACATAAAATGTGTTTCAATTTTCAGCTTTCTCGCATCACATATAAAGTGAAACCTACAGTGGCTTATAAATGGCTGACAATTTTACAGTTGGTGCCATGCCCAGGATTTGTTCATACAAAATGGGAAAGAAATCAGAACAAAGTCAAGATGACTCAACGAGGAAAAAAATGGTAAGATCTGAGTTGAAATGCTACCTGTGTTACTTGGTTTAAAGTTGAACTCAGGAGCAATACTGACAACTTTGAAATAAACATTGGGGGAAGCAATCGATTTCAGCAGGTCCAAGGATTTGATACTGAGGCACATTTGTCCTAACCGAAAGACACCTTTCTCAGTTACCTGTTGACAAATATAATAATTGTGCATCGTCTTACACTGTGTTATGTACAAAGCTATTATTATATCTAACAACTGAGGTTTGTTAACATGTCATACACCAAACTAGATTGACAAATCAACTAACTTTACCCGTGTCTCGCTCATTACTTCACACTAAGTATATGAGCTATATAGCTAACAACTGAGGTCAATCAATGTGCATTTCACCAGATTTAGTCATCAAATCATCATCAAAGACTAAATCTAGAACTGTTGTGTGGCTGGGCGAAATGAGTCAGACGAGAATGGGAGCTTTGTGGAGAAAATCAGATTTTACTGATCATGGGATCACAGCAGGTAATAAATTCTCCGCATGAATATTTCATCAAAGTAGAATTGTAACTTAGTAATTGTTTCATCAAAGTGAAGAACATACATTTCCCTTTTCACTGACACCAACAACTCTTATAAAGAGAAAACTTTGACATCAGATTTCACCCGGTCATGCGATACTGTCTTCAAACTGTAACAGATATATATGCATGCAGTGGAACTCTGATATTACAAAATCGGATGTTGCGAAATTTCGGTAATAAAGAGAAGAATATGCAGTCCCGTTTTATTTCTTTATTCTTTCTTGTGATAAAATCTCGGAATCTGCGAAATGCCAGTCCTCCCGATCTCACTTAGAAAGAAATAATTTTCCCAGAAGTGACGAGTAAAACCTAATGGCAGCATGCCGAAGATGGTTAAACTGAGTGCACAACCAGCTCTTTGTTTGTTCATCCACTCCTAGCCAGCTCTGATTACACAATAATGGTTAAAGGCGAAACAACGTTTGATTGATATTTATGCAATAGGCTAGGCCCAGGTAAAACAACCTGGGGTGGGGACAGTGTTTCTTTGTCCACACAGGTGGAAGTAAAGCGGTTTGGGCGGGCGTGTCGGGCGGGGGAGACGAGGAGTAATCTTTACTGTGTTAAGGAATGTTCTGCGATATCATATATCTAACACGTGCAGACAATGGTCTTGGAGTGGTTATCAATTATACCACGTTTATTGCTTAACCTACACACTGCAGCACATTACTCTAGCTTTCAGTGCAGAGTAAAACGTATCATTCAGTAGCCTACTACTTTCAAAAGAAATTGTTATTGTTAGACATTATTCTGTGCACCAATTGAAAAATGCATGCGCAGGCTTCTAAGGGAACGCTTATCAGGTGAAATAATTAATAGTAACGATGAGTCAATGTATGGGTCGTCCCCATTGTTTTAATAGTTTTATGGTCTCTGTTGGATATTAAGAAATTCTGATATTAAGAAATAAAAATCCTCGTCCCTTCAATTTCTTAATATCAGAGTTCCACTATATATATAGATATATAGACATATATAGATATATAGATATATATATACATACTTGAAAGGTGCAGGACTATATTTAAAAAATCTCCTATGGAGGCCGTGGTTATGTAATTGAAACATAGTTTCAGTTTCAGTTTTATGAGGTCTTATCGAAATGATTACAAACATAAAACTAGTACTGACTAAACATTGTCTATTTACAGAGTTTCACCAAGTATCTTACCTGTGTCACAAACTTGAGTGGATTACGGCCAGACTGAAGAGTTACTGATGACAGGGAGAAACACAGGGTGAAGTCTCCCTTGAAAATGGGAGCACTGCCCCCAGATGATGTGGCACTATCTGTCCGTTTTAACAGCTTGTGGGCATTATCACAAGCAATTCCACAGGAGACAAGTCTCTTGCTGTTTCTCTCTACAGTCGTATGGAATCTGATTTCACTGGGCAGCTGTTTAGTTACAGGCTATTGAATACAGAAAAAAAACAATAGATGACATTTTAGAAAAGAAGATCTAATCTATCACATCATGAGCATATAGACAGAAAAAAAAATTTAGGCATAACCCTAACTGTGACAGCAGAAACAGCTGGAGTTTCAGGTTATTTATGATGACATTAATACTGACTTTTAGGAAGAGGAACGTTATGCTCTAAGACCATGAACCATGTAATTATACTGGTGGCTGTTTGAAAGAAAAAACTTCAGTACAAAGTATGATGTGTGCATGATCAGTCCCTGAAAACATTCAGGGTTTTCTAAGTATTTGTGTTATTACTCAGAGGAATCTACTGGCTGTTTGAGCTAAAATATTGCCTAAATTATTTCTCTACAAAACTTAGTACTCAACAATAGATAACATATTACAACTATTAGCAACCTCCTCGAAAAAAATGAAAATAAACTGATAAATAAGTAAATCTGTTCTTACATAATAGCTTTGTTTGAATTGATATAAGCTTCCAAAGAGGCTTGAAACAGAAATTCAGATTACAAGTTAGCTATTTCCTGATGATTCACCTGAAAATTTGCTATTTTATCAAAGACAATATGTGTCCCGCTGGGTTGTCTCCGATGTGTGGCATGTCTCTGGGAATGCTGCTGCTGTTGCTGTGGAGGATGCTGACGTTGTTGTAGTTCAACAAACTCCAGGGCCTCTGTCTCTGTGCACTTGTTTATCGATATCTAGAAATACACACATGAAGCCACTGCATAAAACAAGCTGGAATCTCACTGACATGAAAAAAGTCAAAACTTCAGAGGCATTTTTCACATATTCAGTATGACTTCCTGTAAAACACAAGTTTCCTTAGACAGATCAGATAACATGCATGTTGCTTTAGTAAACATAGTCTCTCAATAAATGGTCAATGCTGTGCATTAAATCAAGTTGCAATATATCCTAATAATCTAAGTATCAGGTAAATAGCAGTTTTTAAATGTAAAAAGCTGCATTTATCTTGCGAAAAAATTTCCTGAAATGACAATTTCACTTTACAAGTATAAAAGGAGAGTTGAGGGGCAGTTTTTAGCTTTTGTGTCATGAATGTTGCAATATGCACAAAAAAAGTTTGGAAGATACTGTATACAATATATATGATATTTTAAGATAATATTCATCACGGCTGTTTTTTGTCTATGAAAATGTGGCCAAAAAGTCTGAACTGCAGGCAAGGAGCGACCGTGAGATTTATTGCTCTTTTATTGCCCTCTACACAATAGCTACCT
>JBCEWB010154830.1:0-10596 GCA_039654565.1 Peronia peronii
AAAGAAAATACATTGTACCTAACTATTGTCACCAATGTACTAGCGAACATTACAGGATTAGTGGAAATAAAGAGAAGTATACTATACACATTGTATTAACTATTAACATGCAAACATATCTATATACACCATCGTTTATTTAAACAGCAATTTTAAAAAAAAAGTACAAGGGTTATCATAAGTCCATGATCGCAATGGCATCTGAAATCTGCTACCTGAGAATTTGCCAGAACCAGTAATCAGAGGAACGAGTTCAAAAAAGAGTGGAGAGTTTGGGGAAAGTCTAAAGGTGAAATACACCAAACTTATCATTCTAAACTGCCTTCCCAGAAGTAAGAGAGGTCGCTCCTTTGATTTCATCAAGGACAAAGGTCCCAGCCCATGAGATTGTTCATATCAATGGGACACAAATACTCGTATAAGCCAGGGCTAAATATTTTTCAATTACAGATACTGTTAATCGAGAATGGAATGTTTATTTTTATATATTTATATTTAAATAATTTGAAGGTCTAATTAAATACAACATGATATAACAATAGGTTGCCCATAAAATACTTCAAATCAAATGAATACCTTTAGAAACAGATTCTTGAAAAAAAAAAAGGTATATGTTCAAAATGCGCAAGGGGGGGGGGGGTAATTTTTTCCCTTTAATGTTCATTTTTCTCCATGTTTTCTGTCCAGTCACAATGACCCTTGTTAAATTTGCAATGTCCTGAAGACATTGCATTCTCACACCAGATATCCCCGTTTGTCGCCTCCTGGACAAGTGTTTGTATTTGTATAAAACTCATGTTTGTCTTATCAGTGACGTCATCTCTTTATTTCTATCTTTCTCTTAATCTTTGTTTTATTTTCCTGCCATTTGCCGTGGAGATTGTTGATCTTGAAGATACCATTAACTCTGCTTGGCTTTACTTTTCTATTTGTCTTTTTTGAGCGATAGCAGTATATTATACCAGCCATGTGTTGTGTAGTTGCCTTGCTATCGTCATATTTTGTGACTGGTTCAGTGCATCAAATGTTGAGAAAATCTGAAATATTTCATCTCGACAATGTGAATCTTTTTACAGTAACAGCGAGTACAGGTTAACTGACTGCCTTGATTGGAACCCATGGGGCTATCTGGACGTGGCAACGTCTATCTCGTGCAGGTCAACTAAGCCTCGTTACCTCATCTGTGAAGCACCAGCTAATCCCAAAGCCCCGCCCCCTCTGATCAATTGGCCAGTTGTAAGGTGGGTGAACGATTAGAAAAAAAAGATCGTAAAAGGTGATGATGATAAGAACCAAGAGGGTTCGAAAATTTGGCAAATGATACCACCGTATTCATTTTCAACTATCCAGATTTCCATATTGTTGTTTGATTCTTTTGAATGTGTTTGATTAGTTCCCTTTTAGACAAACGTCTCAGTTTTAAGATATTTTTATAAAATAATGATGGTGATGATCTGGAGTTAGTGTCACAGTGGATATGGACCCTAAAATGTCATTCAATCTGACATAGAAGATTTAATATAGATGAACAGTTTTAATCAAAAGGAGAGCGAAATTTATTCCCAGCGTAAAAGACACACAATGTTCAATGATGTCACACTTGGGGAGAAAACTTAAAAAGTTAAACACACCAAAAGAATGAAAAAAGATTGACAGACAACATAAAAATCTTATATAATCATTTGACTGTTGTATATCAGAAGGTGTAAAATTCTTTCTTCTAAAAATACATTATTTTATTTACTTTAAAAAAAAATTGAAACCCCATCGTGCACAATAACCAAATCATTTAATTAACATTTTCATTCATATACAGCAATACCATATTTACATTTTACATGTTTTCTTTATTGCCCTGACGAAAAGCCAAATAGGTTCGAAAATTTGGC
Source organism: Peronia peronii (assembly GCA_039654565.1). Lineage (NCBI taxonomy): Eukaryota > Metazoa > Mollusca > Gastropoda > Systellommatophora > Onchidiidae > Peronia > Peronia peronii. Next base: position 1,890 of record JBCEWB010154830.1, read on the forward strand.
AGATGATACCACTGTGTTCAATTTAGACATTATCCAGTTTTTCATATTAGTATTTGCTACTTTTGGTCCATGTGCTTAGTTGCCAGTGGACAGTCGACTTTTTAAGACATTTTTATTAAATGAATGATGATACTATGGGTACTATGATAGAAATGAATTATTGAAATACAGACAGAAAAACACAGACCACCCTCTCCGTATATGTATTACAACAAAATAAGAAATTACTCAACATGAGAGAGTTGTATGACAAACACATGGGTATCCTAACCAAATCAGAGAAGACGAAAAGCGTGTTCAAGGATCCCCTATTTTCGCTAGGAAAATTCCCCAATGTTTATCCAATCTTTTGGTCCCTACATGATGGAGTAATAACATCAGGACTCAGAATTATTTCCGACCTTGTGATAAACCCAATATGTATGACTTGCCCTCATGCCACTGAGTGTTGCTATATCCACAACAGTGCTACAAAATAAACTTTACATTTAAAGTTACTGCAGTAGCCAAAATGTGATCCATGTCATCAGATGTACGTTATGCAACAAACAATATGTGGGCAAGACAACTATAGCATTGCCAACAAAATTCTCCAACCACTAAGGTAGTATTAGGACTAAGAAAACCAACCCTGAAACATATACTATGGGGCATCATATTAATCTTCCCACCATATTTTAATTTATATGAGGATTGCTGGTCTACAGTCAGGCTCACCAGGGGAGCGTTTGGAGTCTAAATGGATATGGACTCTAAAATGCCATTCACTTTGTGGAGGATTGAATATAGATGAAAACTTTTTAAGAAATCTCCCTTTTAGCAACTAGTGTATAGCTAGCTACCGCCCACTCTTTATTCATTTTCCAGGAACACTGTGCATGTTCTTCAAGAGATGTAGCTATGTTTTCCTGTTTACAACTGTACATTTGTCTTGTTATTTTATTGCGCATGTACTTAAGGTATTCCTGTAATTCACTCTGTAGTATTAGACCTGATGATTTTGGCCATATTACGTAATCAAAAGAAGAGCACAATTTGTTTCTAAAGTAAAAGACATCGCAATCTTCGGTTCTGTCACACTTAGAGATCAATATTGAAAAGTTATATACAACAAAGGAATAATAAAGATTGGGAAGTGAAAAATCTTACATTTTTATTTGCCTATTGTAAAGCAGAAGATGCAAAATTATAACTCTAAAAATATACTATTTTATTTATTTTTAGAAAAAAAATTGAAAACTCTCTCCTACACAATAAGCAAGTCATTTAATTAATATTTTCTTCCGTACACAGCAATACCTTATTTTCATTTTTGTATGTTTACTTTGTTGCCCTGAAGAACAGTCAAGTTGACTTGGAAATTTGGCAGCTACTATTAATATCAGTATCAAGTTATTTAGATTTGCTGTTTTTCAATTGTTTAGTTGATTGCCTGTGAGACAAATCTTATTATATTTTATAAAATGATGATGATGAGATTTCTTTAACAATACAACACAGCTGCCCTTGTCTGGTTCTCTTACAACAATTAAAAATTCTTTGTTTGTTTTGAATTTGGTAAGTGCATGGATTCCATCTGCAAGCGTAAAGCAAGTAAGGATTTAAGTCATGACCTTCGCTGTTCCTCAGACTAAAGTTAGGGATAATCTAAGTACTGCCGAATGCCTTGCACTTACCAAACTCAAAACAAATAAAGAAATTGTTGTAAGAGAACCAGACGAGGGCGGTTGAATTGTATTGGTAAAGAAATCTGGCTATGAGGCTAAAATGTTGGATATGTTAGCTCGCCCCACCGTTTACAAACCTCTCTCGGAAGACAGTCTAAACAACATATTATTAAGATGATCGCACAGCAAATTGTCAAACTCAATAAAGTTGGAGTAATTTCTGAAGGATAATATACTGATAGAAGACATAAAAACTTCCTATTTTTAAGGCCTCCCTAAAATTTATAAAGTGAACCTCTATGATAACTTAGAAACTCAGAACCTCACATTCAGAGATATAGTCCTCTCTGTTTCAGGCCCCACAACAAGACCCTCTTATTTCCTAGATTATATTGTGAACCCTCTCGTTCCCGTTTTTTAAGAAAAAACTTATTTCAAGGATACGATACATCTTTTGTCCAATATTAATGATCTAAATAGCTCAGCAACTATTCCTTGTTCCTCTACACTAATTGCCTTAGACTTGGTCGACATGTATAATTCCATGTCACACATGGAAGGGAACAGAGGCATGCAGGAAATCTTTACCTGACTGCTCCACAATCAACCGAAATCAAATATCAGAAATTTGTATCTTAATTGAACTAGTGTTAACTCTGAATAATTTTGAATTTTTAGACCATCATTTCCTGAAGGTTCAGGGTACAGCTATGGGTACTCCCTTTGCTCCATTATACGCAATTTTATTCATGCAGTCATTATGGAAGAAAAAGATTGTAACGGACAGAAATACAATTCAACCATTGTGGACTGTCAGATATCTGGATGACATCTTATTGCTATATCCCAACAATGAAGAAAATATTAAATAATTTGAAAACCATCTCAAAATAATTTGGAAAGGAATGGACCACCTTTTTGAATGTCCAGCTTAAAATTACTGAAAATAAAATTTGCACTGATCATTAAAAAAAAAAAAGAAAACTCTGATACTGACAATTACTTACATCCCCCCTCAGACCATATTTTTCGACAGTGAATGAATTTTTTACACATTTTTTTTCTTCGCTGAACCCTTCTATGTCAATCTAAAAATACATTTCAGAGTCAAAATTGCAGAAATAATTGAATACAAGCCCAAAAAGTGTAATTCGTGTCATGGCTTAAATAAGGATTAATAAGGATTTACAAAAACGATCCGCCATTTTCTTACTAACTTCAGCTGCTGCCACCCCAATTGTCTTTAGTTGCCAATATCTCAACTTCTTCTTAAGGTGGAACAAAAAACGTTTCACACACAGAACGGGAAATAAATACTTTTTACAGTGATGCCAATAACTCCATATGCCCAAAATTTGACGAGCGCCTGATTTCATCATGTCGCGTCTCATATAGATGAACCCTTTTTAAGAAATCTCCCTTTTAGCAATTAGTGCATTGCTTTCCGCCCGCTCCTATTTCACTTTCCCAGGAATACTGTATAAATTTTGCAAGAGACTTAGATGTCCTGTTCACAACTGAGCACTTGGATTGTTATTTTATTGTTCATGTACTTAGGCAGGGCATTCCTGTAATTCACCCTTTAGTATTAGACCTGAAGATTTTGGCCTTATTGCGTAATCAAAAGGACAGCACAATTTGTTTCCAGGGTAAAAAACAGCACAATCTTCAGTCATGTCACTGTTGGAGATAAATATTAAAACGTGATATATACGCCAAACGAATAAAAAAAAGACTGACAACAAAACAATCGTATATATATTCATTTAATATGACCATTGTAAATCAGCAGTTGTAAAAATCTAATTACTCTAAAAATGTACTTTTTTATTCCCTTTTTAAACAATTTTGAAACCCTTCTCCCCTACAATAAGCAAATCATATGGTTACATTTCATTTCGTGTATAGCAATACTCTATTTGCATTTTATATGTCTTCTTTATCGCCCTGACGAAGAGCCAAAGTGGGCTTGAAAATTTGGGCAGAGAGATCAATTTACCTTATTCACCAAGTTTTACATATTATTTTTCAACTTTTTTTGATATATTTGATTAATTGCCGTGGACAATCGTCTTAACTTTGAGACATTTTTTTGTAAAATGTTGATGATGATGCTATGATGATTTACTATTAACATCAAGATCAAATTGTTTATATATATATATATATATATATATATATATGTTATTTGCTTTTGTTGAATTGTTTAGTTAGTTGCCGGTGAGACAGTTTTATTATATTTTTAAAAATGATGTTGATGATAATGATGATCAAATCAGAGAAGGTGAAAAAAATGTTCAAGGATCCTCCAATTTTCGTAAGGAAAATTCCCCCAAGTTTATCCAATCTTTTGGTCCGAAAACGATCAAATAATAACATCAGGACTCAGAATTACTTCCGATCTTGTGGTAAACCTGATGTATGACTTGCCCTCATGCCACTGAGCGTTACTATATCCACAACATTGCTACAAAACAAAAACGTTACATTAAAAGTTCTTTAGACTGCAGTAGCCAAAGTGTGATCTATGTCATCACATGTAGGTTATGCAAAAACAATATGTGGGCAAGACATCTATAGCATTGCGAACAATATTTTCCAACCATAAGAGTAGTGTTAGGACGAAGAAAACCAACCCTGAGACATACACTATAGGGCATCATTTTAATCTTCCCCACTATAGTAGGAGTCATATGAGGATTACTGGTCTGCAGTCCTGTTCACCAGAGGAACTTTTGAAGCTGGAGTCTTAATGGATATGGACTCTAAATTGCCACTCAATTTGTGGAGAATTGAATTTAGCTGAACCGTTTTTAAGAAATCTCCCTTTTAGCAACTAATGTACAGCTAGCTATCCGCCCACCCTTTATTCACTTTTCCAGGAATACTGTACATATTCTTCAAGAGATTTAGCTTGGTTTTGCTGTTCACAACTCTACATTTGTCTTGTTATTTTATCGTGCATGCATTTAGGGTATTCCTGTAATTCGCTCTTTAGTATTAGATCTGGTGGTTTTGGCCATATTACGTAATCAAAAGGAGAGCACAATTTGTTTCCAAAGGAAATGACAGCGCAATCTTCGGTGATGTCACGCCTAGAGATCAATATTTAAAAAAGCTAAATACAGCAAAGAAATAAAAAAAGACTGGGAAGTGAAAAATCTTACATTTTTATTTGCCCTTTATAACTCAGGGGATGCGAAATTCTAACTCTAAAAATATACTATTTTATTTATTTTTAGAAAACATTGAAAACCCTCTCCTATATAATAAGCATATCATTTGATTGATATTTTTTTTCCGTATACACAGCAATACCTTATTTTCATTTTTATATGTTTACTTTGTTGCCCTGATGAAGAGTCAATATGACTCGAAAATTTGGCATTTACTATTAACACCAAGATCAAGTTGTTTATATATACGTGTTTTTATGATGATAATGGTGATTATTTAAATACATCAAATAATATATGCCAAACGAATAAAAAAGACCGACAACATAAAAATCTTACATATATTCATTTAATTTGGCCATTGTAAATCAGAAGGTGTAAAGTTTTAATAGCTCCAGAAATGTATTTTTTCTTTCCTTTTTGAAACAAAATTGAAAACCTCTTCCTGTACAATAAGCAAATAATTTAATTAACATTTTCTTTCGTGTACAGCAATATCCTATTTACAACTTAAATGTTTTCTATATTCGTGACGAACAGCTAATTAAGCTTGAAAATTTGGCTAATTTGATCAACATCCAGTTATTCATATTGTTTGTTTGTTTGGGTTTTTTGTTCTGTTGTTGTTGGTTTTGTTTGTTTGTTTGTTTGTTTTTCTTGTTTTTTTTTTAATGTCTTTGAATACTTAGGCCTATTGGTTAGATGACGTAGTTTTTTTTTTTCAATTTTTAACTTATCGCTTCCCCAATGTGTTATTTGTTTCTTTCAATGTTAGTTATCTGTTGAAATCCGTTTTAAAATTTTAAGCCATTTCTATTAAATGGTGATGAAAAAAATAACGAGGACAATAATTATGCTGATTATGATGAAAGCTATGGAGACAGGGATGCAGACATAATAATAGCTTGACCTCTTCCAGTCTCTCAAATCTTGTTGCTATTGTTTAGTACAGTGCACATGTTGTTTACTTATTTTTTTCCTGTGTATTGTTTGTTATTATTATTATTATTACTACTATTATTGATTCTCTCTCTCTTTATCTCTTCATTTATTCGCCTTCTCCTCCTTCCTCTTCTTCTGCCCCATTCTTCTTTTGTTTTCTTCTTCTTCTTTTTCTCTTTCCCCTTCTTCAGATGGGAAGACAAGAAAACCACTTTCCTTTGTGAGAATGGCGAGCATGTGGACATCACGTTACACTGTAACGGCTGGCCGGACTGCCGGGATGGAACGGACGAGAGTGAGTGTGACATGGAGTCTGTCGCACCAACTTTTCACTGCAGGTGAGTTATATAGTTATTACACTGTTTGGCTCAGTCATTTGTTGGTAATACAATGGCACGTATTAGAGTTACATGGTGTCGCTAGCAAGATGTGTGTAGATAGATTTTGCTGCCTCCTACACTGTTTCAATCAATGGCCATGGTATTCCATTGCAGTGCAAGAATTTGCTCAATTTCCTCCTAGATATTTCCTCTTAGGCTTTCCTCAAGCCTGTTGTATTAAGCCCGATTAAATAATTGCCATGGACAGATCTAAAAGTTCGAAGTTATAACGGTTTTTAGAAATTTGAATGGTATAAACGTTTTGTATGAGCTTTTGTGGCACTGCGGTGCAGCGATAGAACCAATAATATGACCTAATGTAAATGGACTACATGAACAGAGTATAAAATGTCTTGTATATCAATTATTTCTTCTCTAAGACAGAGAACATATTGTTATAGGAAACGACGTGTGCCTGTATGTGTGTACACGTGAGTGAGCATGTCCGTACGTACGCAAGTGTGTATATATGTGTGATGTGTTACTGTCCACTCTTACCATAGAAAGCTCTGTGGAATCCTGTGTACAATTCATCTTGTTTTGTGGTCAGCACTACGAACATTCGCCTTCCGTTCATCCACGTATGTAACGGAGTTGACAACTGCCTTGACAACAGTGACGAATCCTTCTGCTCGGAAACCAATCAAATGCTTTTGCCTGCCAACATGACTAAATGCACAGATGGGTATCCTATCCCAGCTGACAACTGGTGTGACGGGAAAGAAGACTGCAATGATGGCTCAGATGAGAAAGGCTGTGAGGTAAGAAAAAAAGGTGGAGGGGGGGGTGGAGAGGGGAGGAGCAATACCCTGAGAATATGTTGGATAGAACTGATTCCTACTATATGAACGTAAGATCTCATATTCAGTTATTTTTTAACTCTCTCCGTAAAAATATTTCCATTTGGGGAATTCAATTTAACCAAAGTAGTATAGAAAACGTGGCCTCTTTTTTCAGTTTCAGGCATTAAAAAGTTTGTTCAGTGTTCTAAGAAAAGCCACTAGGAAAAAACAGTGGAGAGATATTCTCAAGTATTCTTTGCAAGTTCTTATTTCTTGAAGGATTTCCTCTATGTGGATATCCTTTGTATTGTCCTTACGATTGTCCTGTTGGCAGTTCACTTGTTTTTCTTTATACACAACTTAGTTACAGCTGTGTTATTTCAGCTGAATTACAGTTTGAGCTGGCCCAAATGCCTGGTTCATAGGCGACAAGATTCATTGAAACTCCATCAAGACATATGCTGAAAATCAGATTAAAGAAGAACAATTGTCTTTTAGGAGGGTGGGGGAGGGAGGGGGGGACTGGGGGCTTTCATCGTCACTTGTGATAATGCGTTTGTACTTGATAAAAGAACCCAAAAGAAGACAAATATAATTTTCAGTTAGAAGTCCAGGGAGGGGAAAGGTCATGTCCCATCCAAAATACAATACAGATACATATATGAACAAACTAAGCATTAAATCTTGCCTGAAAACAGATTTTTTGTTTATCTTATAATATCTATTCATATAGTAATATTTTGTTCCCTAATGTGATCTTTATATAGTATCCAGCCAGAGTAGCTTTTTTCTTTTAAATTTCATTTTTTAAACTGATTCCACGAATGGTATGAAATGCCAGTAAATGTTCAGATTGAATCATTAAATATGATTGCTCCGACAGATTTCTGTAGGTGCACATAGACCTATACATTTTCACAATACTATCTAAGGTATATCAAGTATGATAAGAGAGCCTTCCTGTGCATTTCTCTGTTTAATTTCTTTTCTATGAATTTTCATTGTCAGTGGTTAGTTTGTAACTGGTCCTTATTCTCTTTCTTTATCTCTCTTAAACTATTTGTAAAAATCCACCCCAGATCTTTTATGTTGAATGATAACGCAGGTCATAACATATATGGATTATATTACAATAAATACAAGAAACAGAAACATTGTTTGTATATAATACCTAAGCAGCTCACGATCACTATGCATTTCTATGTTTATTGAAACTGCCTGTTAATGTCTGTATCTATGCGTTACTTTTTCCACATTCTCTTGTTACAGAAATGTTCGGGCGGGAGCCTGCTGTGTCCTATTGGGGGTTGTATCCCTGAATCATGGACTAGGTAATTAGTGAATAACTTCTCTTTCGTTGATTTTAACACACCAATGACAAGAGATCATTATCACTTTGTTTGTCACTCTGTAGTAAGTGATATTTTCATTTTTTTTTAAACAGAATATATGGATATAGTCAATGATCTAAGAGATGACAGTCTGCCTTTTCTTCTGATTAACTGCTTCCTGTTCTTCCTTCCCTTAGCTTAATCTTGCAGAGTTGCATGTCCATCCATCCTGGCTGGATGCAAACTCTCCATAAAAAAAGATTAAGCTCTCTCTTTGAACATTTGGTCATTAGATGATCAGTTTATACTTTTTTTTCCATTCCGTTTTGATGTTTCGGTCCCTTTCGGCGTGCCCCCGGGGAGGGGGGGGGGGGGGGAGTCGGGATGGTGGATGTTAAAATGATGGGACAGAAACTGACAGTTTTGAGA
>JBCEWB010154840.1:0-10596 GCA_039654565.1 Peronia peronii
CTTTCACAAGAGATATATCATTAAAAAATATACCACAGAAAAATTCAGATCTTCACCTCTTTGTTTATATTATGTCTGAATGTTTCATGATCGTCTATTGCACGTGTTCTTGTGTTAAAATACTACACATTTTCACTAAGTCATAGCAGTTACATCGCGCTCCCCGGTGGGCTGGCGGTGAACCATGACTTGACCTCTTAACCCCGGCCGCCTCGCCTTCACGGGCCAAACTAAAGGCACGCTGGTGCACAGCCGTGATGTACTTATAACAAAATTTTCCTTTGAAATTTAAAATTTGCTGCTGGAGAAGTCATGGAATTTTGTTGATAAAAATTATTGATAGCAGGTGTAGCAGCATATTTATTTTCATTATTATAACAAATTGACAAAGATGTACAGCTCCAAAGCTTTATGCTTCTCATGGAAATTTTCACTTCTGTACAAAACAAGTCCATTGCTTTGACTCAGCCTGAGACATGACGTAACTGTCCATTGTATGTGTTTCTTTTGCCAGCCTATACCAGAAATCCAACAGAATGGCCCAGGCTTTTACTACACGCTGCAGGTCCTGAGGGAGGGGGCCCAAGAAGAGAGTGACTTGTTAAATATACCTATAAGTGACTGGAGGACCAACCACTACACCATCTCAACCGGCCGAGTCTACGAGCCCTACAGAATCACACTGAAAGCTGGCAACAGTGTTGGGGAAGCTGCTGCTGATCCACCGACCATCCGAGGCTTCTCTTATGAGAGTGGTGAGTAGTTCACGTGAAGTAAGAGGAGTAAATTTCTTTCTTTCTTTCTTTTCTTTTCTTTCTTTCTTTTCTTTTCTTTCTTTCTTTGTCTGTCTCTCTCTAATCTTTCTGTTTAAATGTGATTTCTTTTTTTCTGTCTATCTTTGTAGTTCGTGTTTCATCATGTTCATAGTGCTTTCTTATATCTCTGTCAGTTTGTTGTTAACCTGTTGCACTGTTATGTTTTTAATCTTCGTAATGGCAAGGGATCTACGTGGAAGAAAGGAAACTTAACCAAGAAACAACAGAACACTGGAAGTGGATGAAGCTGGCAGTGAAATGGTCGAGATAAAAAAGATAGCAAGGAACACAATGATAGCAACTAATATGAGACAAATGCTTGATGTATATTGTCAGCAGCATTCATAGACAAAACGTCAGCATCATCATACTTTAAATGCATTTCGCTTGAAAAGACCTGACAAGTCAGAAATGCCAAACTGCTGACATTAGTCAGAAATCCGATGTTCTGATTGCTGCTGCCTTTTCTATTTCTAGTTGGTCGATCGACTTTTGTCGAGCCTTCAGTTGATCATATCTGTTATTGTTATTATTATATTTATTTTTTGTGTGATATAAATCAGGCACAAGTGAATGTGAAAATGGGAGGATGACAAAATTTTACACTTACATGACAACACTGCCCAGATCACATGGCACTATTATTTTTATTATTAAAATCAATTTTTGCTTCTTTTTATTATTATGTTTTTAGAAATAAATATTCACACCAACCACATACCCGTGGAAACTTATAAAATTCTGTCAACATATTGTTACACAGCTGGATGCATCTGGCTGACCTGATAAAATATGGAGGTGCAAAGTTTTCCAAATTTTTTTTTCATGAACACAGTTTTGACATCCCTGAATGGTTTATAGTCTGATTTCAGTTACCACTGGGCCAAGTCGCTGGCCCATTGCTGGTTTCTGATTATTACAATTTATAATTGTGTTCTGAAATATTCAGTTCCCCAGATCACACCCACCAACTTTGAGACCAAGGAGATCAATGACACCTCTGCGATCTTCACCTTTGACTTTGATAAGCGGGAAATAGGCCGCGTCAGTACCAGAATCCGAGGAGAGTTTAGAGGTTTTAAGGTATGCGCAAGCAGTATTCATTCTCTGTATCTCTTGGCATGGCCCTTTCGTTCTGTCAACTTTGTCCTCCTTCTCATGTCTCTCTGCCTGTCTTTTAGATGTGTCCAGTCTCTCATCTGTCATTCTCTCTTTCTCTTGCATGCTCCTTCTCTCGATCTCTGTCTATTAAATGTGTCCAGTGATGCATATTTCCAACTCACAAACATACATATTCTTTCTGTCCTCTTCTCTTTCTCATTTTGATTCTGTTAGATATTTTCTTTTCTGTGTCACTCTCTTTTTTTTTTTTTTTTTTGATATGTTTCAGTTTTTCCCTCCCTCCATGCCACAGGCAGACTCACTCTCTCTCTGTTTCTCATATGAGGCTGTGACAAAAAGCTGTGACTATTTGTACCTTTGATCATGTTCTCTCATAAGAGAAATTGATGTTTTTATTTTCCCTCCTCACAGGAGGTTTCCAAATTTGTTTTATTTATATCATCTGTTAAGTTAGTATATGGCACATAATGGAAATATATAGTAAATTTGAATACATGCTGTGAGGAAGAGAAAGGAAAATATCACTTTTTACAATGGTTCACTTGTAATAATATAATCAAGAGACAAAGGATCACTGCCTTTAATTGTCCACAGTCATGACATGTGTATCATATATGTCATGCTGGGCTGTTGGTGCTTTTTTTTTCTTTTATTACAGTCAGCATTGTGTTAATGAGATGTCAATGAGACTGGCATCTAATCCTCTTTGCAGATTCAATTCTGGGAGGAGAACAGACGGCGAGAGACAATACGCGAGTCTGATGTCTCCGCTGATTCGGCACAGAACACCACTGGCAACACATTCACCGCAAGGGTAGATGATCTGCTGCCCAATACCAACATGATGGCGCAGATCGCTGTCCGCAACAACTTCTACATTGGTCAGCCTACTGAGCCCATCCGCTTTACCACCAAACCTGGCTGTGAGTGTCTCATACTTTTGTTTGTATTTTTTTTTTGTTCACTCTATACTGAAGATTATTCTTCCACTGCTCTTGTACACTCTGTAGTCCAGGATAATTTTGCATTTGATCTTGTACAGCCTTGAACACTCAGTCCTCAAGGATATTTTTGCACCAATCTTACACACCCTGGACTTCATAGTCCAGGACAATTTTTGCATTGGTATTGTATACTTTGTACACTTTATAGTCCAGACAATTTTGCATTGCTCTTGTGCAGTTTTGTACACTCTATACTTCAGAACAATTTTATATTGTTCTTGTATAGTTTGTACGCTTTATAGTAGAAGATCATGTTGTGTTGCTGTTGTACAGTCTTGTACACTCTGTATTCAAGGATATTTTTGCAACAGTCTAGTAAAACTTTGAACGCTCTATAGCCTAGTCTAGTTTTGTGTGCTCTTTCAGTTTTGCACACTTTCCAGTCAGGGACTCATAGTTTAGTATGGCTCTTGTGCAGTGTCATACACTCTACAGTCCAAGATATCTTTACACTGCCGTTATAGTCTTGTGCACTGCTCTTGTACAGTTTTTTTGGCACTTCTGACTATAGAAAATTTTTGCAACGAACTAGCCAGACAAATGGAATGAGTGTGGTAATGCTACATTTCATTTTTTTCTCCTTTTAAATTACACTTTAAAGATTCGGCTGAAAGAAAAGTACCAATCTGAAATATCACATGGCAAAAACAAGAGGGCTTTGGGATTGTTAGAATCACTGATTGATTCATTGCCATAGTGAAAGTTAGTAAAGCTGAAGAACTGAAATGCTACAATTGGCTTGTCCTGACAATAGCTGGTGCTATGGAGTATGATTAGATAAGTTCAATAGTTTTTCTCTAAATTTTGCTGGCATTTTCACTCTATCTCTTTGCCTGCTTCTCCTTTCTATCTCAGTTTCATTGTGTCTATTGGATATGTCCAGTAGTTCCTCTCTCTACCTCGCTGGCATCTGCTCTCTTTCTGTCTCTTGCGTCCTCACTCTCTCTATCTCAGTTCCATTCTGTCAGATGTTATCTCTTTTTTAAAAATTTTTTGACTGGGCTCATTCCCTGTCTGTCAGATGAGTCCAGTATTATCTCTCTATCTCTCCATCTCACATTTGCTTTGCCCAACAGTGCCTGGTCCTGTGGAATATCTCCGGGTCCTCAACTATGGAGACACACATGTCAATCTGGAATGGGGAGCTCCACTAGAGAACCGAGGGGATTTGGAAGGTTATGACATCAGTTATCAGTTGGGTAAGTCTTATATGATCAGCCTGAAGGTCCACATATCTTTCTAAAATTCCTGATTTTTTTCCATATTGTTATAGTTGAACAACATTTAAAACCTGCAGGATGTTTTGTTTCGGTGCTATTTTTTAATCATAGTAGTACCCATATGAAAATCATCAAAATATGGGAGAATTTTCAAGAGTGGATATATTTAAGCCATATTTCTTGAAATCTACCTAATGTGGGATAGGCTTCTTGATGCCGATAGTGGCCATGATGTCAGTATGCTGCTGTAATGGCATATGTCCTTTACAGCACTACTGAGATATTGATAAAAAAAAAGTCTTTGTAGCGCAAGTCATTTGATATTTTGAACTATTATGATTCTGTTGAATTACTACATATTTCTGTTGATACATATCTCTTTTAATAATATTTTGTGATAGCTCTTATGCTCAAAAGTATGATGAGACATCAGTTGCCTTTTGGTCTAAGTCTGACATATGCCATTATCATAGATTAGTGACAGTATAGCCAATTTGAAGGATGAGTAGGCCTTCCTATATTTTGTGAAATTCATGATTTTTTCATATTTTCACAAGTGATCGATGTTTAATGCATGTGGGAGGCTTTGTTTTGCCACCCTGGTTTCAGCCATAGTTATATCCATACGGGTTGTGACATTCATGTAAAAATGTATACATAAATGTTATTTGCAAACATGAGCTAATTTCAGTAATCCATTTTTGTTATCAGTTTGTGTATTTGTTCATTTATTATATTCTACATGTATTTTTTAAATTTTTTTTATTTATCTATTCACTATTTATGTATGTATTTGTTTATATTTTGTATAGTCCGAGGCCTTGACCTTGGAGAGATGCAAGAACGAGAGCCACAGATAAATGATCCCTACGCAACCAATGCCTACCTGAGTGGCCTCAGTCCCAACTCGAAGTACAGGGTCTATCTCTATGCTCGCACAGTGAAGGGCCGCGGAGAGAGCTACTTCATCGAGATTGATACATTGAAACCAGGAAGTAAGTTGCAAAATTAGTATGTCATGCAACCAGAGTGATATGAGTTGGATGTTAAAGGGAGAAAAATGGAGTTGCTAAGCACAGAATACTTGACACATGAGATTTATAGCTAAGTAATTTTTACACCTCAGTAAAGTATTGCTCATCTTCCTTTCTACTGATGCCAAGAACTCTCTACCTTAAACTTGCTACATAAAACTTGGACACTGCTCTCATTCTCCTGTGGTTGCTCGACACGTATTCACTATGTCAGATGCAAACAGCCAACCTACAGGCTTACCTCGATTGCTTTGTACTGAGACTCAGGACTCTTTATCAGGATCTGCATGGTAGACTTGCATTGTGGTATTTCCCTAAAGTAACTGACTAGGGTGAACAAGGCTCTGCACATTTTACAGATAATTCAGAGGGATCAGTCAATTCTTCAGCATACTTGAGTAAACTAGGCATCTCAGCTACATTAATTTGAAACACTCAAGGAAGGGGATTTTATTTTTTTGTATTGCTTATTTTTTATTTCCATAAATTTCTCTTTTTTACACATCATTAGCATTCAACTTAAAAGGTAATTTGAATTAAAAATACAAATTTATTCCTGGATAGATCATACATCATTAAATTTTTTAAAACTCAATTTACTTTGCAGCGCCACGTATGCCAAGGTTCACCATCTCAGACATTGGACGTACTTATATCAACATCTCCTGGTGGATCAATGCATATGCTGACTCTGGCACCATTGTCTTTGTGGAGTACAGGAAATTAGGTATGATACTGATTGTGCTTTGCATGATATGAATTTCATTGCCAAAGATTCTGTTTCCATTTGCATGATATTAGGTAAAGATCTATTTCCATGAAACAAAAAAAAAAAAAGCTAAAATAAACTATTAAAAGCTGCAGGCTTGTCATCTTATTTCATGTCCCTTGGTGATTCTACATCCAAAGCTAGACCAAATTTTTTTTTTACAAAAGTGTTGAACTTGGAAGGAGGTCATCTGAATGAACTAAAAAAAGCATGTGTAAATTCATAATTTATGTATACATTAATTTGCGAAACATGTTATGAATCAATTTAATGGGGCTTGAGAGAAGCTCATTTTCTATCATTTTTTTTTCTTTTTTGCCCCCAGGGAATTTCAGTAGGACTAGATAATTTTCTCATTACTTAGCAGACTATCAAATTTCTAACTTTTGTAGGAAATCCAACTTTCTGGTCATTACCCCAACATGCAGATAGATTTATTTATTGTTTGGAAGCATAGTTTGAAGACCAATAAGGTTTTAATGTTAGTAGTGGGCAGATCCTCAAACATGCAGTTGAGAAGTTGCATAAGGGTTGTTGATTGAAAGTCAACACTTAACTTATTGATATGGCCATGGTTTAGAAAAAGGCTGAGATGAAGATGGTATCATTCATGATCACGACCTGATCTATATCTAGAGAGGGTGTACCTGCACTCTTATTTGAAAACATGATTATGGTGCTGCATTAGTGCTTTTTTTTGGTGGATCATTGTCAGCTTGTACTCCAATAGAAACTTATAACACTCAGTTGATAAAGTACTAGCAGAGTTAGATTTTTGTGCCTTGTGTAATTGGACAGGGTCTGGCTGACACACAAAATTGTTTGATTCTTTCATGAAGACAGGTTGACATCCCTGAATAAGCAAGATTGCCCTGACAGAATCTGGTGATTCTGTCTCTGGGTTTACATTTCCATACCTGACCTCCCTGCAGGGACAATACAATTGTAAATGTGATATCAGTTCAGTATAAGGACTGTAGAGTTAGTCCAATAACTCTTGCCTGGCTTAATCTTCTCTCTCTCTCTCTTTTTCTTTTTTTAAATGATCACTCGTTCTCTCTCTTTTCTGTGTTCAATCCCAGATGGTCCTGAATGGCTGCGAACGACTGACGAAGTGACCAATACCTGGAAGAAAATTGACAACCTTGAAGCTGGTACTGAATATGAGATCAGGATCAAGGCCACCAATGGTCCAGTCAGCATTGCCTCTGGCATAGAGGAAGTGCGGACGGATGGCACAGGTGAGTGGCAGAAATTGGAACCGAATGCTTATTAAAATCTCCCTTGAAAATTGAGGGGATGAAGCAGAAAGTTATTTGCTTATGTCATAAACTGTCAAATTGGAACAGAACAAATGTGCATGCCATATATATTGTCACTTTCCAGACTTTGATTATCAATAATATGTTGGTTTCAAATGAGTGGGCAACTGTGGAAATAGTATGTGCCTTCTTTGATTTTCTTCTTACCCTTTGATTCCCCCAAACTTTGTTGATTTGAGAGCAGTATTCACTGCAGAAACTATAGAATTCTTTATATTGTGTGCTGAATCATCTGTTATGTCATAATAGTATATTTAATTCAAAGTATATGTTGTTTATTTTCAGCGACAGCCTCAGCACTCGTTGGCAACATTGGCTGGTTTATCGGCATGATACTTGGTGTCCTCCTCATCTTTTTCCTGCTTGCGCTTTTCTTTATATGCTATCGGCGAGGGTTCCGTTTCAATGACAGAACAGCAAGAGCTCCGTATTATGGTACTGGTACCAGCGGCGGGCAGGAACCATACTCTGGTACTTATGATAGTAAGCTGTCATTTGCGTGGATTAACTGTCACTACCATTCTGCCCTTCTCCCTTGACTTTTGCTGTCCTGAGGAAAGCTCTTTGCTCACTTTTATAGACTTCTATCTATACAAAATAACTTAAATAATTAACTCTTAATCTCAGTGTTTTTTTTTTTTTCCAATACGATGGAAGGATACTGGCTCACAACAGATAAAAATTGAAATTTATTTTCTGAAATATTTTTAAAACTTTTAAATAGTTTATTTACATACTACATCTAACTTTCATGGTAAAAGGGATTTAGTATTTCTTCTGTTGTGAAATTGAAGTACTACAAATATTGTATTATCTAAGCCTTATTATGTGATATCACATAACCAGACAAGGGGAATTAAAGCAGTGCTTGTGCATTATCTATCAATATGCTATTTACTAATATCAGATCATTGTAATATTAAAATAGTGAACTCTATGTTGATTTCATGTTCTAGTCTTACCTTTGTGGATTAAAATACCAGTGAAATTTCAGCTGGCGCATACTTGTTTTCTCTCCACTGAACATTCAAATAAGGTTAGAGATTGCCAGCATCTGTAATGCAAACTGTGTATGTTGAATGGTGTGAGCGGACAGCTTTCCTCTGCAGCATCTTTCACTGTCATTTTTGTTTAGTATTTTGCCATTTAGTCATTACCATTATTATATTGCACCATTTGTTTGTTACTTACAATACTGGTGCTGCATGTGGTTTTAGATGACTCAATTTTGACTTTTATTGCAAAACATCCAAAATAGAACCAGGATGCCTAAAAGTGAGAAACAAACATGTAAGACAAATGAATTAATTTTCTGAGGTGACAAGTTGCATCCATGCCCCTCTTGATCAGTACATATACTGTACATCTACCGTCCTTTTCCTTCTGAAGCACAGAAAATTTAGAATGTTTGATTCCAGGCTTTTTTGGATGTCCTTGACTTGAATAGTTATGGGTATATAAAGGATGGGTGGTTAGTAGAGTTTAAGGAGATGGATTGTTTACTTTTTTTTTTTTTTTAAAGCCACCATGCATGAATGATAGATATGATAGGTGCACAGGCTGTTAGATGTCTATCTTTAAAATCATTTAAGGAAATCTTATCAACTTGTACTGATCAGGAAATAAAATTAATTTTATGAAAGGATGTAAGATTAAAGATATCATTAGGCAGAAATCATGTTTTTCTCTAAAATTGAGGCATCAGGAAAAGGTTAATTTAGAAATCATCATCTTGTTCAAGTCTACATTTATTTGCTAGGTGCTTTCTTAATCAGAAATTAATGAATTTTATGAAAGGGCATAAGACTGGAAATGTCAGGCAGAGATCATATTTTTCTTCAGTGTTGAAAACAAGGCATCAGGGAAAGATGAAGTTAGAAATCACCATCTTATTTAAGTCACAGAATGATTGTTTTTGGTTTCTTAATAACCTTTTTTTAAAGCCACAAGTTGGTGTGGCTGAACTGTTAAGCAGACAATATAATTGATAGTATAGAGATCTGTCATGCATGCCTTGTAAAATGTGTGAAATTCAATGAATATGTACAGGATATAAAGCTGAGTGCTAACAGTCGACCAGTATATGTAGTCAACAAGGGGATTAATACAAAAGTCACAGAATTATTTGATACCTTAATGTTGGTTTCTTGATTACTTTTAAGTTTGTTTTGTTTCAAATTTTTGGTTTGCACATGCAGTTCTATAAGGTTTATGGATTATAGCAGAAGTATTTAGTCATTATGTATTGATAAGTCATAGTCTTACATATCACGCATTTACCCACAAGCGTACCAAATTTGTCTGTAGATTAGCTTTAACTCATATATTATTCCAAGCACAAGATGTAAATCAACCATAGCGTTTTATGTAGAGTTTTTCTTGTAGTTATAGTAGATCTCTATGTTGAAATGATGTCAAGAAACATTTTCTTTTATGTATTCATTTTTCTCTGCATGATTGCATTGATGGGGAACTCAGAAATTTTTCTTTTGTTTTCTTTGTTTTGAAGCTTCCCTTGTTATATTTCTAGCTTTACAGTTTGTTTTCTTTGTCATTTTATATTCTCTAACAATAAGTGATCTTAAGTTTTGTATTTAGTTTAATAATTTTTGCATGAATTTTGTGGGTGTTTTTTTTCAATGTTTTTCTTTCTTTAAAAAAGGGCAGAAACTGGTATAGTAGAGATAAAAGATTGCAGTCTGGTTAAAGTCAACCGATCTTGAGCAAATAAAATTGTTGACTTCAGACAAGATTGACATTAAACCTAATATAAAGATATGAAGGGAAAAATGACAGGACTGCCCAGAGGGGATTTACTTTAAGGGAGTTGACTTTAAGTGGGCCACACTTTATAAGAATCAGGCCAATAGAGTTTTCTGTTTCAAGCTAAGACTTAGATAGGCATATGCGCATCCCGTTATTCTCCTGCTTATTGGTTTCTTGAAAAGGAAGATATTGGATTACTCACTGATGTTAACTTGATGTTTGGTTGATTTTTTTTTTTTTTTTTAATGTCAGCAACATAGGAGATCATTGAATGATTTTCAGATTCTCATATGAGGACTTAAATGTTTACTTTCTTTACTCTGTAGGATAAAAGCAATTCTGAGTCCTTCTTTGGTTATTTGCCTTCTGAAAAGCCTTAAGGAATTCATGTATGATGGTTTGCTGTATAACCTGAAAAGCCTTAAGGAATTCATGTATGATGGTTTGCTGTATAACTTATAAATGACTACAGTCAAACTTCTGGATAACGACACCCCTGAATAACGACAACCCCTGGATAGCAACATTGACCTCTGGTCCCGAT
>JBCEWB010154861.1:0-10595 GCA_039654565.1 Peronia peronii
CCGGTTTTTCTCCCGTTGACGTTGAAATTGTAAAGGAGAAGAAAACGTCCCCCCCCCCCCCCCCCCCCCCGGCCTTCAAAGACACCCACACCCACAACTTGCATATGTACTCATACGCATAAACATAAAGACACAATTTCTCCGTTTTCTTGTTCCCCCTTCTCTTTCTCTCTCTCTCTCTCTCTCTCATTTTACATACACAGACAAATATTTACTGGTGGGCACTATATGCTCAAAATTTTACCTTTGCTTCCAGTAGTGATTTTTTTCAGCATCCATAAGTTTTGTTGTAATTTACTTAAGCCACTTCACAGAATACCAAGTGTACACAATAATGATTGCAATACTAAATAAAGATAAATAAGAATATCCCGTGCGGGTTGTCAGCATGAATTAATGATGATCAAGTATAGCATATCTCTGCTCTCTGTGATTGATTCGAGCCATCATGCACATATCTGTGTAAACGTGAGTGTATCTCACCTTTAAGTCAAGCATCGCCTTGAACAGAACATTTCATTAGCACTCATACGTTGATGATTTTAATAAACGAATGGCTGGATAAGTTTGTGCCGCTGGAAGAATGGTCATTGCTTTTCGAAAGTTAGCCCTCACCCCTATGGAAACCACACGTCTAATTAGTCAAGCAGTAATAGACAACAATAAGATTTCTGAAGATCCATTATGAAGTTTAACCTTGGCACAACAAAGGCACCATGTGCCGTAAGTGCAATATTAACTGTATAGAGGAGATACCAGTATGAACGACCTTGTCATTGAATACTGTTGTAAGTGCCCTTACGACAGTATTCAATGACCATCATTCGAGCTACAAATCATAACACGTCGTTGACTACAACCGTATGTACCGTTACATCAGTAATCAAAATCGATATTTTGACAGTGACTGACTGTAAGTGTCCTTACGACTGTAATCAAAAGCTATTTCTGAGTAAGTGCACTTACGACTTTTTTAAAAATGTTAATTACTCCGCTAATTAACAACTCAGGAGAGCAGGACCCAGGTAGAAAAATGCGCAAAAATATTATCAAATAAAACGAAAATCTGAAAAATGTCGGTTACGGCAGTAATCAATACCACCCGAGAATTTATGTCCAGATTAATTAAGGAAAAAAGGGGGCACTGCTCACATGGATAATCTTCAGATCCTCGCTCCATAATTATAATACAAACATGACAAATACAAGATCAATGGACAAGATGAAAACCCGGTGTCACTGCATTTATCAAACGTCACGATGAATAAAGTTGATATACACCTATTCTTGTACCTCAGCCTGCCAAACCACCATACCACATGTAAAAGTTAAACAATTTAACTTCTAAGTTCCCTGCGGCTAAGTCTATTCAGTCAGTCACATAAGTCTCCAAAAAAGGTGTACTAATATTACTAATAATGATTAAAAACAGAAAAGGAGGTACATGTATTGGTTGTCAAACATAGCATAGGCTCCGAAAATGGTATTTAACATTCACATGACATTGAGTCAAATTATGTTCTGCTGGATCATCAAGTGAGCATTTCAAATGGGCCATATATTTAGCAATACCGTATCTTTATGTCCAGCAAGAACAGATTTTCTTTCATGAATTAATACCAAATTGCAAAGTACGCAAAATAGGCAATTTGCCTCCCGAGAGGTGCGTGCACTCCCAAAAATACTCAGCATGTTTGCTGATGTGGCGTGACTTTCAGTCCACTTTTAGAAGTTTGTTTTGGTCTGTTGATGAATTGATCCATTTTTCTTCAATTTGAGATTTAGATCTAGGCTCTAAATATCTTTCAACTATTGACCGCTTCTATCACTAAATCTAGAACTAACAACTAGATCTAAGCTATGCGCCAAAGAAAGAGCAAATCACACAGCCTCTTCATTGCAACCAGTTTTTCATTCCCCGATACAACACTGATTTTTTGCTTGGATGGGTCGCCATTGCATCAGCCCAGCAGACTTTTTCTGGATCATATCTTCATACAGGCTACTATGTCAAGCAGGCCTAGAGTTGAATTTCTTTGCTGGAAGCCCTCCTCTCATAAGTGCTTTCCTCTTACCCCTTCTTCTATATATAGTCCCTCTCCATAGCAGTAGGCCTAAATTCAGATCTAAACTATGTAGATCTGTATCTGTTGAGGACACGAAGCCAGGCTTGATCATCGTCACTACTCGATCTCGATGTCTCAGAGTCCGGTTCTGGCTCACTCACATATTCTGACCCAGAATCATCACATTTGTCACCTTCGGCTTCAGTCTCCTCACCCGGCAAAATACCCGTACATATATTTAGATTTTTTTTTTTCAAGAAAAAAAAGGTATTCACAACGGCATTTCTCAGACATTCTGGTGGTTTTTTGTAGATCTCGACGTCTGCTTGATGACTGTTAACGTTCTGACTTTATTAAGTGTTGTAGGCTATTTAGAGGTCAACTGTTGTCGGAACAATAAAGAAACCACTAGAGTTATTGTGATTTTGTTTTCGTGCCAGGTAAGAAAAGTCCGCCAAATTAAAAAAAATCTCAAAATCAACAGAGAATTTCTATTCACTTCCATTATTAAAATGTACAAAAATGCTGAAAAATGCAAAAAAATGCTCCAAAATGGCAAAAAATGCCCGAAAAATGTCAAAACGGCAAAAAGTGCGGCAATCGTGCAGCAAGTAGGTAAAAATGCGGCCGCAAGGTAAAAATTTTTACTAAACACTTCAATTTCAAAGCAAAACTGCTCCTCTGCAATCTTTGCTTTCTTCCACTGTTTCCTCTTTTTTCTTCACCAATCAAAATTTAGGTCAAAGGTGCATCAATTTTCGATGTTGTGAAGTTTATATATGTCTGCTCTTGGAAAATTGCCGGTCTAGAATGTATTCATTTTTCCTCTTGGCGTGATGACAAATAAGGAAAATACTAATTTGTCATACGTTGATGAATAAGCATGACAGCCTTTAATAGCAATTTGTTAGGCGGGATGGAAATTTCTGCTTACTGGAGAGTTCATAAATCTTTTTTATGAACACAAAGAATGGAACACAGAGGAATACAGGTGAAGGATGCTAGAAGACTATCAGTCACTGTTGCAAATGAAAGAATTATAGACAGCACAAGCAGTTGTAGTGGTGCAGACTAATTATCATATGACAATATGATTGTGTGTGTATTTGTTATGTTAAGAAACAGACAGAGAAAGAGACAGGACAAAGAGAGAAAAACAATTATATTGACAATTGGAACTTTATGTCAGGAGTTATGAAACATAAATTTGTCTGTTATTGTTACATGAACAGGCAGCTCAATATGCCTGATTTGGGCTCTCATTGTTAGGTCACCAATTTGCGATGTCTCTCAAAAGATTCTTTGTATAGATGTGAAACGAACGTGTATGGTTAGAACATCAGATCAAAGAGGAAAAGGAAGGTGATCAGTGGGGCACTGACATGGATGCTGACTATGTCCTCCCGCACATCAGAGACCACTTTTTGGATACAACCTCGTTGTTGACAGGGAAATTTCAAAAAAATGCATCTCCAGTTGTCCAGAATAATTGATACCAAGTAATAATGCCTGAATTATACAATGACTAGTTTGCCCCACATGCTGATGTGAAACCAGGTAAAATCTGAGAAAAAAAATGTCAGGAATTTATCATGTTTATCTAACCTTTGATTTGCACTTTTATGATTAAAAAATATCTTCTAATATTACAATGGACTACAACGAATAAACTGCCATTCTCAATCTGAGTATCCCTTCAACTGTAAGATTATTTGCACCTGTTATTAGCCACACCTTTTGTTGATGACATGCTGATACCAGGTATAATCCGAGACAAACAGGTCAGGAATTTCCTGTGTTTATCTAACCTTTGATTTGCACCTTCACCATTAAAATAATATCTTCCAATATCACAATGGACCACAATGACTAAACCATCATTCTCATTCTGAGTATCTTTCAACTGTAAGATTATTTGCACCTGTTATTAACCACACCTTTTGTTGATGATCTCAGAAGATGAAGTTGATCTCTGAGATCACACCATCTTCGACTATCTGCAGCAATTCATTGTGCAAAAGCTGGTCAACATAATTCCATAGAAAAAAATAGATGGAATTCTCATTATTGATTACTTCCATCTAAAATTACTTACACACTGCAGCCATCTACACCAAAACAAATGTATTTCACAACTGCTGATTGATGAAAAAGTGGCCTTTTCTTCAAGTGAGTAATGCCATGAAACAGAAACAGATACTGAATCTACATGATATGGGAGGACATACTCATGTCTTTTTTCAGTTCCTTAATGTGAGTGTGACAGACATTTGTTGCTGATAATCTTTTTTTCATTTAAATCAGGACATCTTCACTTAAATTCTCCAAACATGTAATTTTGCACAGATAAATTTTACTGGAGATGCAAACAACTTCATAAATATTTTTTTTTTGTTGGTGTTTTTGTAAATTTGTTCTTGCGGACTTACATGTTTAGAGAATTTGAACAAGATGCAGATCGCTCCTTGAGTAGTGAACTCCTTCTACCATGTGAGACAATGACTGCATCCTCTTTAGTCACCCTACTCTTGCTGGGAGCACCACCTGGAGTGGCTCAGCGGTCCAATCCATGCGTAACAATCTCTGCCACAATTGTTGCACACAAAGCTGGATGACAAGTTGATGGCCATGTTTTCTTATCTCTCCTTCCTATTGATCCTTGTCTCTTAACTGCTGAAGTCATTTTGCTTCTCCCCTGCGAACTCCCTCCTGCACATCACTCCTCCAACCACTGCAATTTTCTGCAGCTGTCCGAGTCCATGTCTGTATTCTTCATGTCATGTTTGTATATAATATTTGAAGCACAGTGTGTCTGTGGGAATTTGTTGGGGTTTAACAGCACATCAACACGATTACGGCTATATTGTGCCAAACATGGTAAGATATGTTTACATGTCAAAAAGGTTGATCAAGTAGGAAAAAGAAGGGGACAGAAGATATGACCAAGGAGAGAGAAGAAATGTCACCCCTGGAATGCTGAGAATGGCATTCCATGGGAGACATCCCACTGATGGCTGGCTTTCACTGCTTGTAGGTGAGACATAAAACCTACATATATACCCACGGGCATCCATGATAATGAAGTGCAGTGCTAGGGACTCTAGAGGATTGTGCCCTGTAGCCAGCTGACCATATAGTATTTCTTTAGGAATGTAGCCATCCTCCATTCTGTGCACACGGCCAATCGAACGGTGGTGGTATTGACAGAGCAGAAGGTGCATACTGAAAGAATCTGTCTGCTCCATAACTGATGCATTGGTGATTTTGCCCTTCAGAGTAATGCCTAGGATACGACCTAGGCAGTGGAGATGAATACTTTCAAGCCAGTTCATGGTGTCTGGCATATGTTGTCCAAGTTTTACTGCTATGCAGCAGATCAGAGTGCTGAGAACACATCGATTATAAACTTTGAGTTTAGTGTTTAATTCCAGTAAGCAGTTGTAATCCATAACTGTTGGCTTCCATGTTGTGCTCTCATCAGATGATGAAACTAGAGTGACCTCTCCAGGATGCAGAATTGGGCAAAAGTATATGTCTCGCAGCCAGTCAAAATGAGACGTATGTCGATTTTTCACCATATGGGGTTTTTGGTATCATGTGAAAGCTTATTTCATACCCTTTCAGATGGTGAAAAAAGTTCTGAGCTAGCTTTAATCTAGCCAGAGATATTGCAGGTTAAAGAGACAAGGGGGACCCCCAGGAATGACCAAAATTCCGAGAAAACCAAGTTTTAATGAACAGTCGAACGCATAAATCTACATATCTACCTCACAAAAACCTGATTTTAATGACGAAATATTTATAAATCGAGGGTAAGACTGATACTGTCTTGTTCAGACATGAACGCACTTTCGATTCCTGCAATTAAAAAAAAACAATGTTTGACCCCCCTCATCGCATTCAAAGCCCGATTTCTCCGTACCAGCCCAGCGACTTACATTTCATTTCGACTGGCCGAGGCACATATGGAGATCTAGTGCTATCCACATGACAGAACCCCCTCTCGGCCATATTGACAAAATCAGCCAAAATTCAGTTGTAATCAAACTAACTCTATTTGCTGACCTCTCCATCACAAATGTAGAACTAGATGAGACTGTTTGCCTTGAGAAGTGCCACCAGACAATTTTGATTCTGAACTGTTTGAGATCTGCAAACGATTATTGTGGCTTTATATATACATATATGAGAGCAAAGTCAGCTAGTCTTTATGGAGCCCTCTATGATGTTGAAATGATACTTATGGACCTATACAGTGGCTGTTTGTCAACAATTACTATATACTGTGAATTCTTTTTCAACACAAGGATAAATGTCTATGGAACACAGCCTGATTGAACACATGTACCAGCTCAAATGAATGATAAACTGATGAAAATCACAAATAGTCAGAAGATGGAAACAATAAATGCACCTATCTCATCAAATCCATGGAAAGGTAGGGAAGTGGAGGAGGGGGGGGAATGAACTAATCATGCTGATGGATCACTCCGATAATAAGATGGACACAATAGGATAGACAGGAACTTAGATGAGCAGATACTGTGACACTGATAGTTTCATCTGGTTGAAAGACATCAGATGACCTTTCAATGAAGGAGATACAATTTTTTTATCAAATTTTGCACCTCCATTCTTGAATCAGCTCTATCAATATCAAAGATTCATAAAAGTGGTAAGTCTTTGATTTTTAGGAATTACCATTATCACCACCTCCAAATGACCAAACTGTTTTTCCATCCTGTGACACAGCTAGTGTGTGAGAGCTCCCACATGCTACTTGTCCTACAGGTCCAATGTCCTTCACTTGCTTGGGTATGTTCCTGGAAGTTTTGTCTCCATGACCTACATGAGAAACAAAAATAAATAAACGAATGAATTAAAATATCATGACAGAAAATATTCAAATTTTGGTGTATCCCTCTAAGTGTTGTGACTGCTACAATAAGATATCTCCTGAAGCTCTAATACTGCTGCTATAAAGAAGTAATGTCACTAAAACTGAACTGGTCCTGGGAGTATATAAAAAGTGCTCAACATTAGACCACAAGATCAGGCTAAATATTTGGATTTCTTAAATTGTTACACTAAAATGTGACTGATGACAGAATGATAGCTTCAGTCATGAATTTCCATATACCTTTACTGTACCACCTCTTCATTAAAAATGGTTAATTTTCTTCTTCATTTCACTATATTTCCTAACTGATATATATATGATTTGTAAAAACTTCTTGCTACATCTTTGTCAACAAAGTTAAATAATTCAGGTATACAAAATAGTTCTTAAACCTTCATCCTCATCAACAAGATATGTCTACTTGACTGACAGAAGAAGATGGCAGCATTAACATAATACACCCAAATAACCAAAATGAGTGGCTCAGTCCAATTTTAATTCTAGAATTGCGACCAAGCCAGAAGGTGCAAGACTACTGCGGTGAGCTGTCGGCTTGTCAGTCTGGATGGCCAGCACTAGTATGTAGCCTCAGAGTATTTTGTTTGGACCCCTCTGATTCACCCATAATCATAAGAATAACTTATGCTAGCCTATATCATAAGCCTGACTGACCGTGTACTTTCTCACATCCATCTTCTAATCCCACCCCTTCTTCATATATAATATATTTAGTTTGTCACCCCAACACACAGACCATTCCTATGTAACTCCTTGGAACCAAACTATTTCATAAAAAGGATGTATCTATGTTCATGCTATAGTATCTCAATGTAAACTATAAGATATTACTCCACATGTGGAGTTAGATCATTCTTCTTAGATCAGAAGGGCCAGCATCCAACTCCTAGAGACTACAAAGAAACATGTACAAGTAGTCTAATGCAGATATGTCATGAGAGCACAAGAGAGCTACATCATATGTAAATTGACAGATAAATCGACTGTTTTACCTTTCATCTATATAAGATTATAGATCATTTCTGCTCTTGGTAGCATGATCGCTAGTCAGTGCAAACATGTGTCAATGGGCCAAGTGGTCAGCAATTCAGTAAGAAATGACAGAACAAAGAGACTGATATTTCCCTCCAGCTTCATCATTTGCATACTACCACTTGAAAAGATTTGAGTAGGTCATGTGGCTTCTGATTTCTATTCTTCTGTCTGTCCGTTATGTATTGCCGGGATTCAGCTCTAACTATGGACTTTCTCACATTCTTATTCTAAGAAAAAAAAAATCGTTGACTATTGAAAAATTTTGTACATAGATGCAGCTATACCTATCATGTGACATTTTGGTGAAACTAGGCCCGATAGACCCTAATTTTTATTGACAAGGTGAGAAGTATCACAGCATTGCAATAGGCGTAGCACAAAGGCCAGTTTGTATAAATATGTGATGCGCACTAGTAAGACGGTTTGACCTGTTGTATATATACATACGTGATGCACAGGACGAGTTAAGTAACACATGGGATGCTGTAAACTCAACTTTTCACAAAAATAAACTATAACTTTCTATGACCATCAAAACACAGATTCGAATAGCAATAAAATATAGAGTTAGAATTCTCTGACAAAATACAGTTGCTGGTACTACTTCTGAGCAACTGTAAAAACTGAGGTAATTTCTGTCACAGAAATCTTGAGATAGGTCATCCAATTAAAACAACTTTCTAAAAACTCTTCAAGTGATATCAGCCTCATGTTAGAGCTCAAAAGTCTACGTTATGTTACCACAACTTCTATGTCTTGTTCATAATGCAATAGTGCTTATTAGACCCTCCATTTTCCAGCCCTCATCTTTTTATTTTTTTTTTTTTGTGCTGCCCATTCACAAACATGTAAATGCATTCATTGACAGAAACATATACTGGCAAGCTGGAGATAGCCCATACGCATGGATCCCAATGCATCATCTCCTTTGCAATCACGACTGAACTTTCCGAGCACACAATAAGTCACAAACATAACATTATTTACATACTGAGACTAGCCAACAGTCGAACATGAGAAGACATGAAGTTGTTAACTCACCCAGGCGCCCATAATCTCCTTCACCCCATGTGTAAAGTTCTCCATCTACTGTTACTGCTGCACTATGTCTGTAGCCTGCTGACATGCATTTCACCACCTGAGTAAAACATATAAAGAGAGAATGAAAAGTCCCATTGTTATTAAGGGCATAAAAATAAAAGCTAAATAAAAAATATGACTATTTCTTTTCTGACAAAGAGATCTTTGTCCACGACAAAGAGATCTTTGTCCACGACAAAGAGATCTTTGTCCACGGTGATCCAAGCATACCTCATAAGTTTAAGAAAACTTTACACAAGAGACAAAACAGAGTCAACAAAATTTACTGAATATCATAAATTAGTTATACCTGTGTGCTATTAAATATCATTAAATGTAACCACAATTCACATTTTGGAGGGATCCGGTTTTGCCTGTTTTTTATTAGTCTTGGCAACACTCTCAGAGAGGGGTTGCGAGCTGTGCTGGCGACAGATCCCTTGGCCAGTCACCCTGATAACCAACAACAGCGCAAGAGGTGGTCACGTACTGGACTCCCTGTTACCCACAATACCAATTGACAGATGGCAAGAATGATTATTCAATAAATAAAATTCAAACCTATTTCATCAATATAATTTAGATCTTAGAAAAAAAGGGGAAAGGTTCAGAGCTCAGAATCCGAGAATGACTCAAGTGCATTCCTGATAACATCATGACTGATCCACAAAAATGATTTTTTTTTCCCCTTGTCTTTTTGTTCCTTTAATCTTTAGAAAATTTTTTTTTTTTTATCTGCTTTTTGTTCTTTTATCTTGGTTTGCTTGTTTTTTTTCCTGATTTTTTTTTGGGGGGGGGGAGGGGATCTATTTTTAGTTACAGGGCTAGGCAACACGATAAATTACTAAAATACATTTATACATGTGATCAAATTTATCCAGTGCAGAAACAGCACAATCCTGAAGAAAACAAAATTGTGACAAACAACATTTAACGTCATGCAAACAAATATGATTGAACACCAGTATTTAAGACTTAAAGAGATGCTCGACAGTGGTGATGAATCCACAATCAAGGGAAAAAAATGTAAGGATTGTACTTAATGAGACACTGTCAATGCGGCAGATTGTCATAAAATCTATGTACGTGACCCAGTAAAACTCTTTTCATCTCTTGCAAGTCTTTAAACTTTTCAGTTGTGATGTTGAGCTGTTGACCATAAAGCTTGAAAATATTCATTTCTTTTAAAGTTTTCTTATTCCTCTGGCAGAACTGACATTTAGATTATACATCTTCTCAGATTGTGTCCCGGCCACAATCCACCTCCATCTTCAACACCTTTTCTTGCTTGCCTGAGTCCAGTGGAAGCGGGTCGACAATTTTATGGTGTGAATGTGGGAGTGTTTAAATATCTAATTTCCTCTTATTCCCCTTCTGCCCTCTATCCCCACACAGATACACACACACACTTTCTATCCTTCATTTCTATCTATCTATCTATCTATCTATCTATCTATCTATCTATCTATCTATCTATCTATCTATCTATCTATCTA
>JBCEWB010154872.1:0-10595 GCA_039654565.1 Peronia peronii
GAGGGATTAAAGAAAGACATTGGTCAGCAAGGTGGTCAGTCTGGGCCTGCATTGTGTCACTCCAAAGCCAAGGCAGAGTCTCTAAAGTCAGAACAAACACCCTGAGGCTAAGTACTGGCGCCGAAATCCAGATTGACAAGCTCGGCAAGGCGCGCCGCAGGGCGGTGTAGCCCTTAGGCTGGGTCGCAGTTCTAGAGTTAACAATGATACCGTTATGTGTGAAAACTCACTCCATGTTTAAACGCTGGGCAATACTGTTGTAATTACATGCTAAAAAAGATCAGGAATTGCTAGATCTAATTATAACACACACACACAGGGAAGAAGGCTGTACTTATTTGCCCGATAAATCTTTAACTAACGGTAACGATCAATTAATCATAGTAGTGAAGACAACCTGTGATCAGACAGGTTGCTTAACTTTTCAATCCGCCTAAAAGAACCTGTCCGCCTAAAAGCCTGCTTTTTTAGTCTCCCAATGACCGGGTTCTTAGGCGGAGACCACTGTACTGCCAATGTTTTGATACTCAAGTAATTTTTTATGTAGCACATATATTAAGAAAAACGGGATTTGAAATTCTGTCTTATTCCCCAGTTGTTATTGTTCCCAGTGTCATTAAAC
Organism: Peronia peronii; assembly: GCA_039654565.1. Taxonomy (NCBI): domain Eukaryota; kingdom Metazoa; phylum Mollusca; class Gastropoda; order Systellommatophora; family Onchidiidae; genus Peronia; species Peronia peronii. Next base: position 623 of record JBCEWB010154872.1, read on the forward strand.
ATGAGGCTCCACAGTATTGCAATTTGTAACAGAGCATATGTCTTGCGCCCAAGGCAAATAAGTCAGAAGTCACACCGGGCGATTTCGAGTTACGGCCGTTTTGAACTATTTTCCATCTCAGATATTAAAATTTTACTTTTTTTTCACAAAAACAAAAATTTAACCTTCTCTAATCTGAAAAAAAATGAAAACTTTGGTATCTGAGTTGGAAAATATTTAAAAACGGCCATAACTCGAAATTGCCTGGTGCGACTTCCAACTCAATTGCCCTGGGCCCAAGACATATTTGCAGAAGAATCTTATAAATTAGAATCTTTACAAAAGCTCACAAAAAAAAAAAAAAAAAAAAACTTTGAATTGTTTTTATTTTTCCTTTTTTAGGTGTAAAACATGACCAAAAATGGATGAAAATACAAAAAAGAGCCCGTCATACATTGCCTTAAATTCTGTTGTTTGCTCTATATCAATGATGCTTGCAGTCTGACATCTAACTCAAAATTCCTTATTCAATCACATATGAGCAGATGAATACAGTGGTTTCCGCCTAAGAACCCGCCGCCTAAGAACCCGGTCCACCTAAGAACCCGCCTCTGCTGCGAAATGCAATTTTTTTCTCTATAATTTACCCTCCAAGAGCCCACTTCCGAATAAAACGTCTGCTGTCTAAGAGCCCGATGTTGGGCCAAGATACGCAAATACTTATGGTGTAATTTCACATCATACTGCCCACTTGAAAGAAACGCACAGTCCTAGATGTGCAGTAAAATGGGGACAGGGGTGGAGGGAACAAGTAGACGAGTGGAAGTGATGGCTAACGTATGACTGCATAATCAGGCCACATTATCAGACCTGCCTACCCTCACAACAGCGGAAAAAGGAGGGAAAATCAGGGAAAAGGACGGAAATTTACCGACCCATAGTTCCTACCTAGAATTACTATGTGTTACATAACAAACCAATAAAACATCGGCATGTGAACTTAAGGTTTCATTCGATATAAATATTACACATTAAATTAGATCTGCATTTCTTACATTCTTTGCAGATTCATAACATAATGAACAGTTTTACTTTAATTCAAGTATAGATCTGTGCATTTTGCACTACAAGTATTCACAAAAGTTTAGAAAATTCATTGCACAAATTTGTATTCTTTTGTCAATGTGCTGTTCTCTTTCTGAAGGTGAAGGCGCACTACTACCTTACTGTAGGGTGGGAAGGGGAATATGTGGTAGGTTCATGGTCAGCCCGCCATCCAACATCCCCGCTTTCCCTTTGATCCAATGCACTGACCACTGACCGGCGTTTCACATCTATCTGCTTCTGCATGTAACAATTAGTTATTAATACTGAACAACGGGTTCTTGACAGATCTGATTGCCTGTGGGAAAGTAGAGGACAGTGCCGGTGGGTTCACACAGTTGGCAGGACTGAGTGTGGGCGGGGGATAGCAGTGGATGGAGAGAGGAAAACTGATTGGACTACAAATGATGCATGGCAGTGAAGCGGTTAAATTCTGGCAGTGATAGTGATAGCTATCACAAAAAGAAGTACGCCATTTCATAGACAGAAAATAGCCCATGAATGAGACAATCTCTGTTCCAAGTGCTGGCAGAGACATTTGAATAGAATGACAGGCCGGTCAAATTTCACACCAAAATTATGTCGGAATCACCGAGACTCGATCTTTTTTTTTTTTATCCCTCTTACGTAAAGTAAGCAGACAGACCAGTGGGCTTACATGATGATGAACATTATGGGCAGCCCGTCGTTTTCTGTCCGATGACGTACGCATAAAGACTTATATTCGTAAGCTAAACAGGTCGTCGGCATCCGACCAGATTTTTGAGTGAAAGATCCCAGGGCGAATCTACATCATTTAGATCTACATCGTGGTTGGCAACAAGCCGACTGAAAGTGAAAACATAAAATGAGGGGAGGGATCCGACACCACGGTTAATTAAAGATTTGGGTTCAAAAGGGAACTACACAAGCGATCGTGGGCCAAGTGATGATCAGATCATGAATGACTGGCGCACAAGAACGACCACTTAGCATGAGGGCGTGACATAACACTACATGTCCAGACTGGGCTACATCATCTACTGTTGGCCTACAGACACAGGCCTTGGCAACGGCAGCTGGCAGGACCACTGCCCATAGCAACAAACGGGAGAACGCAGTTTTCTTGCTGGACTGTGAGTGAAAACTATTCTCCGACCACATTCAGAATGATGCCAAAGCTTGAAATGCAGAAAAACTAGTATAAAATATCCGAATGCGGGAATTTTTATGCATGGCGTGGGATGGCGGGATACTGAGTCGAAATGCGGGGTGATCTGCATAAGGCGGGAAGGTAGGCAGGTCTGCATTATGGACTAAGCCGTAATCATTTCTTTGTTCGACAATACATGGGACAGCACTTGTGATTGGCTCCGTGGAAAAGGAGGAGTGAGTTTAGCCTCCTGACTGGTCAGTTGTTGTGCTACTTCGGTCAGTCTGTAAACACTTGAGCCACTGGTGCGCTTATCCGTAGGGTAGCATGGCAATATCATGTTTTCATTCAACAATGATAATGTTATGTGAAAACTCCCTTGACATTTAAACACTGGGCATTATTGATGTAATTATGCCCTAATAAAGATCAGGAATTGTTAGATCTAACTACAACACACACACACAGGGAAGAAGGATGAGCTTATTCACACAGATACATCTTATACTTAATGGTAACAATTAACTAATCATGGTAGTGAAGACAATCTGTGGTCAGACAATCTGCCTATGAACCTGTCTGCCTAAGAGCCCACTTTTTTTGTCTCCAGACGACTGGGTTCTCAGGCAGATACCACTGTATACCAATTCACTTCCAAAAAAAGTACATACCTGTATGAAAAACAATTTAGGTTTTCCAGCAAGAGATTTGCAATTATGTCCCTTGAAGTGGACAACCAAGTCATCAATGGGTATTTTACCATCAGTTCCATAGACGTATCCTTCCTCTCCATGTGTCAGAATGACACACACAAAGCAGTCATTGTCTGTATGATCCATCTGGGACACTGTAAATGAATTGATATAATGACATAACATGCATTTCAAATTTTATTCTTCACAGAAAGATCAAATGCATCACATGAAAGTCAGAAATCATACAATATTGAAAAAAAAAAAAAAATCCAGTCTTTTCCCTACCTTTCTTTCGTGCTGCTATGGCAAAACATGAACTCACCTTTGAGAAAAATTCCAACTACAGAATTTTATAGAATAACAGTTCATGATTTGAAAAGGTGACCTGTTTTTCAGTTGCTTTTTGTTTTAACTTTTAATAAATAAAATAGTCTCTCTAACAATGTGTATCTAGACCTAGCAATAGGGGACTGCTTTTAATGAATTAGAACCTACTGATCACACACATGCTGACATACAGAGTGCAGTATATGTGTACATGACATGTATCCTATTCTGCACACAAGACCTGCAGGCCTACTGTACCAGCAATATTACTGTCAATTATGCAGTAGTAGTAATGTAACATTGCACTGACAGTTAACAAAGAAAACCGCTGCCAATTTTTGCTAGAGAGACCAATCATGAGATGGGCTGTTGTGTGTACACAGACAGATCGACAGTATGCATCTGGTGAGCTGCATGGCCATACTAGGTCAAACACTACTAAAATCAGGCATGCCAATCCTCACCAACCGACATTTTGATTTTCAGATGCCATTATTCAACTAATTTATTATATAGCGTATATGGCAAAAAAAACAGGAATTTGAAATTTTGATACTATTCTTGAGTTCTCTTTGTTCCCAGTATTATAAAACATAGGGTTTCACTGTAATAAGCTGCCTACATACCATCATAAAAGAGTTCCTTCATTTTTTGTCGTGGAACATTGTTCTCAGTAACGATCTTCTCAAAGCCCATATCTATCAACAATTCATACATGCTATCAGCATCCACATCAGTCCCTGATCGTGACCCCATTCGTGTCTGTGGTAAAAAATCTTTATTGTTAATAATAAGAGCTGTGCCTCTTCTTCTATTGTTCATTTTATATCTGTCTGAAACAAAATCAGACTCGCTCTGGCTCGGGGGTGGCACTTTAGAGGATCTGGAAAATAAGATGGTAAATAAAGACATTTATAATGAGTGTTTGCAACTATGAGTCATAAAAATGCAATTGATCTAATTTCATTCTTTAAAGACTAATGAAATACTGACATTCAATTTTAGAGGTTTAGTAATCTTTTTTAATTAAGCTTATCTGAAGTCACAACTTGAAGTAAGAATCAAAGGAAAATGAGGTATTTTGAGATTGGTCATATGATCAAGGACGTTTTGCTCACATGCTGATATTTTCTGCGCATGATATGCAGGTTGTGACCAATAATAAGCTTTCAGATATGTCACACCATATGAACAAAGCCACATATGAGTGATGTTTCCCCAGTCATGTGACTGATCTCGAAATATCTCAGTGCACACAATGGGTCCTCACAACAATAGGTCTAACATTATAAGTCAAACTTGAACAAAAACATAAAATGCCCTTTCCGTAACACATAATACAATCATATATACTATTTTTTAGGGTTTTTTTTCATGAGCCCAGGTAAAATATGAACATCTGACCTGGAGAAAATTTTCTTGAATCATTGAAAAGTACTCTACCTCCATGTATACTTTGTCCAAAGTGTTTGTCTTGAGATGACAGCAATGATTACCTGTATGTCATATGCAGCTATGCCAACAGTTTTAATGACTACTTTAACTGCATCTGTTTTTCATTTGAAATCTGTAATTTCACTTTGAAGTAAACTACTCACATGCCTCTGTAACCTCTCTCTCCACGAGCATCAGGTGCATCTCCTCCTCCACGGGCATCAGTGCTATCTCTATATTCAGCTGAAAAGCATTTAAATAGAAAGGTTTGTGAAGACAGCAGTGGACAGACCTGGTGAGCAGTTTGGTACATGGCGTACATATATATGTCTTTTAGCACATGATATAAGTCTTATTGGACGTAGTCGTACTGTGTGTTAGCAGTGATGTGGTTCACCTTCATTTTTCACATTCAATACATTCTCAAATGTCTTGAAGCAGACATTGTGTAATGCACTTCTTGGTAGACTTGCCAAAGTGAAAGAAATTCATGAATTAATGTCCTTCATTTCATGCAAGAATTCGCTTCACACAGACAGCGAAGTTGGTCATAACAAAAATAATAACCCTCTCCTGGCTATCACCTTTTTATCATCAAAAAATGACTCGCTTGGGTCATACATGGTGACAATCACCAGAAAAAACAAAACAAATAAGTCTGAATTAACTTTGTAAATCTATGCACTGTGGATGTAGCCTACAGAGTAATGTAAGTTATGGCTCTCTGGAATTGTCTTCAATTTTCTCAGTCGCACTGTAGACTGTTGTAGTGTGGCATGATTCATCATGAACTAGATCTAGAATTTTGGATTCCTCAATATTCTTTTCAATTCCTTAAACCGTTTATCAGAAATCTATGACTAAACATTTGGCACTACCGTCTGAGTGCAGTCCCTCCCGCAACCTGGCACATATCAATTACTGTAAAATGAACTAGTGCCTATATCGATACTGCGATTATTGCCTTGGCGGTATGCACAGCCGAGGGTCCCAGCAGGTTATGGCCAGGGGTTGGTCTAGTCATTTTACAGTAATCGATATGTGCCAGGTCGCCGGAGGGACCGCTCTCAGACGGTAGTGCCAAACATTTTAATTTTTTCATAGCCTCCCGAATTAAATCTAGATCTAGACAGTTGGATCATTCGGATATTTTATTTTGTAGATTCTAGACCTAACATACTCCTATCCTAACCAGTTTGATGACTGATGAGTCTAATAGTAGCCTTATGTCTAGATCTAGATGTATCTCACAATAATTCAGCTTTGTATCTTAAAATATCTGTCCTTAATACGACAGACTATTTTACATACCCATGTTAAGTAACTGTTTTTTTAAACAAGATTTCCAAATGTTCAAGTTCTCTTCTCGTCGTTGTTCATGTCACGAATAGAAACGCTTGTGACACAACTCCCAAAGTTCCTTAAACGGAAGTAAAGATTATGACTAATACGATACTCTTGCTCTCATTCGATATAGCGATATAGTGCTATGCTCATTCAATCCCTCTGTAAATATTTTGACATTGACATTAGTCATAGGTGAGTATGTCATCAATAGCAATGTGTTAGGAGCTGATAGTATGATAGCTGCTACTGAGCACATTTAAAAAAAAAACTAATTAATATGTAGAGAACAGTTTTGAGTTTGGGTATCGATATTTTGGAAAATTAAATCCGTAATATCAGCTGGGTAAGCGACCAAAATAGCGCTCGGAATTTTGGGTGGGCGACTGCGTGTTTTCCCAGAAAATTCGGTTTTCCCGGGAGCGGTCTTCCCGTTTTAACACAAAAATTGAATTTTTAGATATTTTTCCGCAGCTCGTGAACAGCGGTATTTTGCATTGTGGGGAACATCAATGTCAAGCATTTAAAATCACCACAACGCTACTTGAACTGGATTCAACTAGATCTAGATCTAGATCTAGGTGTACACGTGCCTTTGTCGCTGCCAGAGGTAAACGATAAGTTGTGAGCTTCTGGATATTAAGGCGCCCAAGAGTAGACGCATTTACTTAGGCCCGACTAGCCGAAATAACCACCCGCAGGAGGTTGAAAGGCGTAATGAGAATGTGACATAGGCCCAACATTGATGTTGTATGTTCGATTTTTAGCTTTCACGGTGTGCCTCAGGGAGCTCACAGGTTCTTTGATTATGGAATTGATGTCACTGACTATTACAAATAAGGATGAATTTCAATGAGCTGAAGTGAGGATTGAAAATCTGACTTTTACATTCTTATGTTGTAAATAGTAAGAAACAGTTTAAGCAAACAAAATGCCGTTTGTTTCTTTCTTTTCAGCATGGCAGAATCATTGCTGTGAGCTTGTTTATCTGAATCTTTGTTCTATTGAAGGAGAATTATCTCTATGATCTTTTAAAATTGTATTTTATTTTATTTATGTATTTATTTATTTTGTCTTTGACACAAACATTTCAGTGATACTTTAAATGATGGTGTTGATAGACTAGACATGTGGTCTTACAATCCTCGTTTTTTTAATGGAAAATTAATTTTCTAATAGTAATAACTATTGATTAGTGGTTGTTTAACATTCAGACAGAGCAGACAGGCCTGCTGTTTATGCTTTAGCAAGAAAAACATTAAGCACATGATCCAACAACAACAAAAAAATAGCAGTTGAAATCTGTGAAAAAATATATTAGTATCACAGCTGGTATTAGCAAGCCATTGGTGTTTCGATAATTAACCAGGTCTGATACTAATGCAAAGTGTATATACATGTATTATGTATAGCTCACAAAGATTGAAGAAACATCAAAGTAGCCTAAATGAATTTATGGATGCAGTATTAGAAATTTTCTACATCTTTGAAGGCATAAAGAGGAAAAAAGTCATTGTTTTGACCTCCAGATACAAATATATATATATGTTATATATATATAGATATAAACATATATCTATCTATCTGTCTATCTATCTATCTGTCTATCTATCTATCTACTGTCTATCTATCTATCCATCTATATCTATCTATCTATCTCTCTCTCTCTCTATATATATATATATATACATATATATATACACACATATATATATATGCATATATATATACACACACACATATATATATATGTGTGTGTGTGTATATATATTATATATATGTGTGTGTGTATATATGTGTGTATATATATATATATATATATATGGCAAGGCTACAAAGATGTGATACCGCTTCCCCGTCCGTATGACGGACAAGGAAGACCAGCCCCACCGCCTTGATGATGTTACGTAAAAGGGGTTGTGTAGGGGGAGGGGAGTGTCGGTTGGGAAGGGCGATGCTTTGTCTACCTGTATTACTATCTAGAACAACGCAGTCTCTGCATACGTAGCCCACTTGATGATTAGCCTAGCCTCTCTTTCCACCACCTCTCATGCGCGCATCAGCACACAGTTGGTGCTGCCTCTCTTTTCCCAGTCGAGATAACTTCCCAAGAAGGAGGTTGAAAGATGTTATAATGAAATGAAACTTCCTATGTTTCACCAGTGGCCATCGACCCGTTCTCACAATGAGTTTTGATGGTTGCTTTTGTTCAGATAAGAGTTTGTACCTTACTCTTTTTTAGAGTTAGGGAAAGGGGACAGAGTAGAGAGAGAGAGGACAGAGAAGAGAGACTCTCACAGAAAGACAGACAGATGATATATATGTGTAAACAAAATTGTGTTTCAGTGATTATGAATATGACTATAAGTTGGTAGGGAGAGGCACTAGCATACAGACAGAGACAGCAAAAGAATATAGTATGCACAGCATCCGCCCCCCCCCCTTCTCCCTCACTCAAGGGCGTAATGAAATGTTAAAGAAGATAATATAATAATACTAAAGAAGACCAGTCATGGTTCAGTTTATTTTTTTCTGTGTGGGAAAATTCAGTGGGGAAAATTTGCATGAACCTGAAGCCAACATCTTGGAGAGGAAGGGGATCTGGATTGTGGATTGACATGATATAGAGCACAGATTACATTCCTTGAAAAATCAGGCTAAAATTAATCGGCTTTGACTAAATGTATAGATATAATAAGCCTTTCATTTGCCACTTCAGAAATTGAAGAATCAGAACTGAAGTCCGGTGTCTAATGGATAAGACACTGGTCTACGAGGCCGGTGGACGGCGTTTGAAACTCGGTTGCGCCACATCACTACATATCTAATTCTCTGCCAGATCTAGCCTATAGGCCTATTTTTAGAAAAAGTTGGCTATCGTAATTTTTAATTTTTTTTTATATGATAATTTTCCCAAACTCTAGATTCTAGACCTAGTATTTAGATCGGCAATACCGCAGTGTTGCAGTCCCTCCGGCGACTTGGCACATATCGAGTACTGTAAAATGAACCAGTGCCTACATCGATACTGCGATTATCGCCTCAGCGGTATGCACAGCCGAGGGTCCCAGCAGGTTAGGGCCAGGGGTTGGTCTAGTTCATTTTACAGTAATTGATATGTGCCAGGTCGCCGGAGGGACCACAACACTGCGGTATTACCTTTAGATCTACATTTCATTTGTAAAACATTTATCACATATCTTTATGACACATCTAGATCTATAAGCTTACATGTGGCAGTTTTGTTTAATTGCAAACAAGGGTAGATAGATTGTCTAGATCTGATATGATTTAGAATGTGTGTCCATTTAGACAATACATGTAAATATTCAGACAACCTGTTGACATATGCTCCAATGTTGTCAGCAAGCAAAAGTAGGTTATGATTTGGAATGCGTTTCTAATAGATCTAGATCTACCTCTAGATTTAATTAGATCTAGAATAGAACAACTAAAGGTCGGACACGTGTCCAAATAGAGACAGCTTCTACTACTTTCATTTAATTCAGCTCTAGCCCATGCTATGCTACATGATCTCGACGAATAAATATTCCTAGTAGTAGGAGCATCTAGATTTATGAGAAATATAATCTAGATCTAGATCCAATTTTGTTCAACTTGAAGTTCTTCAGTCATTTTGCACCGTAGATCTATATTATATTGACTGACACAGTAAGACAATGAGATGGCCTGAACCTATTCGAAAATGGAGGGAACCGTGATTGGCAGATCTCGCGCATGTGCATGATGAGAATATCGTACAAACGGGGAAGAGGTATCACATCTTCGTACGTACGGATGAATAGCCACTTCGTGTGTATATATATATATATATATATGTGGCCTTCTGGGAAAAAAAAAAAAACTCAACAAAATCCATCAAAATCCTGCCGACAGCGCCACTTGTGGTCTTATGGATTATGATATGTAAATGTGTAAGTATTGAAAACAAACACAT
>JBCEWB010154894.1:0-10595 GCA_039654565.1 Peronia peronii
AGATAGATAGATAGATAGATAGATAGATAGATAGATAGATAGATAGATAGATAGATAGATAGATAGATAGATGTTGTGCCTTGCCATGTCTCGAGGTCGATTATGTAAAATTACTGCGTTTTAAAAAGAAGCTGAATAGTTTTGCACTTTCCTGTGAACTGATAATATCTGTAAACCAATGCCAAATTAAAAAAAAAAGGGAATCAAAAGGAGTAAAACCGTATTTAGGATCAAAGAAGAGGAATTAAAACAAAAGCGTAGTTAATGTTTCATTGCTTCATTATGTAATTTACATCTAACCCTACATTATTTTAACTAAAAATACCTAAGTGCATATAGTTCAATTTCTTATAAATGAAATGCATTTATTTCAATTTACTAAAAAAGAGCTTGCATGTAATTAAATTTACTATAAAATGAATTGCATGCAGTTCAATTTGCCGACATAAGCACATAATATAATTTAGTTTACTAATATAAAGTGCTATGTAATTCAGTTCACCAATATAAGGTGCATGTAGTTCAGTTTATGAATTGTGTACAGTGCAGTTTACTAAAGATGAACTATGTATTACTATTAGTTCAGTCTAACAAAACATTAAATAGTAGCACGTGCAAGGCTATTCTAAGAGGGCATTTTTTTTTATCACAGCTTTGTAGCAATTTCGGCATTATTTTAGGTTTTGTTTCAGCAATGTATGCATCATCTCTAAATAGAACTTTTTGATGAATCTTTTATTTATGAATAATTATGTCTTCTAAATTGTCTGTCTCTCTGTTTCATCTGTCAATGACAAATTTAGAACATAAAGCAACATAGCAACGTTGATGACAATTCAAAAGATTGAGAATGAAGCAAAAAGTAAATAATAATAATAATAATAGTAATAATAATAATAATAATAAAGTCAAATAATTTTCGTTTTCATGGCAGTTTTATCCTCTCTAACAAAAGTTCGGGCTAGGCCTCTGTCAAAGCAATTCAGTTGGAGTCAGCTATTTTTACTTTTATGAGAGAAACAAAAATTTGATTGCCCAATAGATATGCGGCTTCCCAAGTTTCATATAATTATTTCGTTCAAGTTTTGCACATCAGCTGTCATTTTTTGTTTTGTACTAGAAATAAGATGTAGGCCTACTTAAACAAAGGCGAGATGAACTGAATTTATAGTGGTTGTGACTTCTTTGATCATGGGGCATTTTCCTTTGTCCATTATATGCAATGTAAGATTTTTTGTTTTCTGTTAAAATTGCTCGTATGTCTCTTCTTAACAGACAATAAAACTTTAAATAGAGCTAGAAAAAAATGTATTAACGACTGAAAAATGTCCGTTGTCCTGAGGTTGTTTTTTTTCATGCGTACGTGCATAATATTGCTCAGTCAACAGTGTCAATGGCAATAAAATTTTCTGTCTTTAACATTTTAATTTGGACCTGTCTCCCTTCAACACTTAGTAGAGTCGAGCACGAGATAACTTGAACACTTATGGTCCATGTCTCAAGAAAAAAAAAATTACTTTTTTTTTTTTTGGAGTATTTTAAACAGAAGGAAAGAGCAAAAAAACTGATTCGAATTTTGTCTGTGTAATAATCTATGAGCAAGAAAAGTACTGGATCATCGGCAGATAGACTATGAAGGATAATTTTTAAGCAAAAGTACATAGATGGCAAAATGGATTTGAGTAAATGAAAACCTCTGCACGTAGAAATGCGGAGATAAGTGGTTTTTGTCCATGTGACATCGATGATGCAATACGAAATTACGGATTCCTCAAACTATGATCTCGGTCACGAATTGTTTACTCTCTGTAATCTGTATTTCATACTTGTAGATCTGTAGGTATCTGATTTGTATTATTGGTTTTACCTTGTTTCTTTTTTTCTTTCTGTTTCTCTCCCCATATTTTGTGCACAATAGCTATGGTCCAAACAGGCGCAAACAAAACTGCCAAAGACGCTTATTTTGGGTGCCTTTCTAGGATTTTCGTCAGCTGTGAAGAGCCAAATAAGCACAATTAAATAAATTTTTTTTTTCGAGTGAAAAAAAAAGAAAAAAGACAGGAGGAGAAAGGTAACCAGACAGATTTTAATTGGATCTTTAAAAAGGGCAGACTTTGGGGGAGGGGGGGGGGGAGGAGGGATATATATATATTAAAGCTATTGTTCACGAGCTTTTTGATAGAGTCGCAGTTGATGACTTTCAAGAATATATGCACCATTTTTGAGCCGTTTTTATTCTCAATCGCGTTTTGACAGGTGGTCAGAAATGACGCATAAAAATGGAAAGACATTATAGCTGAGACTTTTCAATAGTAATGAGGATGACAGAGGCTGAACGAAAAAATTGTAAGGGAGATTTCAAAATCTGAAATATATGTCAAATTATATTTTGTGGTTTCAGATCTGTACAAAAAAAAAAAAAAAAAAGAACTGATACGTTGTTTCTTTTTCTGTAAATTTAGACCATGGCTGTTAGCAGAAGTTTCAGTAAGCATATCTTAGAGGAAATTCGAGCTTATAGGTATTTTGGGGGACGTTATTGTTCGTTTTACTGGGGCACACACGGACAACAAAAATTTATGGAAGTGGAAGGAACAGATTCAAATATTCATCAATCTTAGGTTCTTTAAAGAAAAAGGTGTTGACGCTGCAAGGCAGCAGTAAACCACTATCAGCAGTTTCTGTCTAAAACACTATATGAGTTTCAGACTACCTTGTAAAGTTTCCGTTTTTCTTGTAAAGTTTCTGATCACCATGGAAAGTTTCAAACCACCCTATATAGTTCCGGACCACAATTTCAAATTTCAAGCTACCATGTAAAGTTTCAGACTACCCCGTAAAGTTTCAGACCATCTTGTAAAGTCTGAAACCACCAGGTACATTTTTAAACCATCACGTAAAGTTTCAGATTTCCATATAACGTTTCAGAATATCATGCAGCGTTTCAGGCCACTCATATAAAGCTTCTGACCAATGTGTAAAGTGCAGACCACCCTGTCACATTGAAAAGATCCTCGCCACGTGGAGCAACAAATTTGAGTTGTTCTGACATCTGTTCTGACGTCTGAACTTCCAAAGCCGCATGCATGTATACATTTCATGCAACATCAATCGTGAACTACTGGTTCTGGGTCAACATCTACGCCACAGAAACGAAAGAAAGACAGCCTTAAAAATAAAAAAAAAAGGAAAAGAAAAGAAGGATGAACAAAAACAAAATAATCACGACGGCAACAACAACAACAACAATAAAACAACAACAACATCACCCAAAAGAATCGGATATTGATAGACACAAAAGGGAGAAACAAAGCAAGCACAACGAAAACACAAATGTAAACAAAGCTAAATAAAACATAACAAACTAAAGCAAAATAAAACACATCAGTGCAGCAACATCAACGAATGTAAAGGAAACAAGCTCACAAAGACAGACATATCCGGCCATCAAACAGGCACTTCACAGTCGCAACAGTTGCGTTGCTCAGGGCGTTTCTCAATGACCCGTAAATTTGTCTCATGCTTCTGGATTATCTGATTAAAAAAAAAAATGATACCAAGTAGACAAGCAGCTCCCATCTTGTTTTTGTTCGGGTGTTCTGATTAACTGACCTTGTCCTAGATTATTAAAGAGTGGGTGCGCATTCTGTAGGTAATTTTTTAAATTATTATTAAAGATAGATTATTTTAACCTTTTCCACTGAATTCGGCATGTTCAAATTAGAAGAAAAAAGTGAACAAAAATCGAATGGTTGCCATGGCAAGACCGCCATCTTGGAATCTGGCTTTTCGAAAATAGGTACCTTTGAAATCTATCTCCTCCGCCAAATATCAATGGAACTTGATGAAACTTGGTGAAATTGTTGTTTGATAATTATCTAAACAGTTACGTATTTTCATCTCTTCGTATGCAAAACAAAATTTTCTAAAAGCTTTTGAAATTGCCATGTAGTGAATTTTCAAAATTTGCCGTCATTTCATAATAAAAAACTATTTTCCTCCAAATCTTACAAACAGAATGGACTGGCATAGCTACATTTGTTCTGGTCTTATTGTGAAAATGATGCATGCCAAATCTGATTATAATCGGTCCAGAAATAAAAAAAAAGTAGATAGCAAAATAGTGAAATAAAATCGGATTATGAGAAAAATACGTATACAGTTTTTTTTAAAGGGAAAAATTGACATGGAGAGTTCTGTATTCGGCTTTTAGCCTTTTAGTAGCAGCCTTTTTTGACATGCTAGCCCTCTCTTTATGGCATCTGTGTCTTTGTTGTCTTTTCCTGGCTTTCTGGCCGTATTTTGTCTCGAATTTTGCTCCCTACCCCCTAACATTAGAAAAGCTCCCCATAGAGTCACCTCCGTCTTCCTGAGAGCCTATATGTGGCCTTCATATCTTTCTCTGTCAAAACCAAAAGTGTCTTGACCTTTACTATGGTAGATAGTCTATAATTGCACGTGCTCTGAAGTAGAAATAAACAGAATTTAACTACTTATACGACCTGACAGCTCATTCTAGTGGACCGGGTGAAGGCTTACACTAATAACCTGCGTGATTGTGAGTTTCTTTTGCATCAGAATGGTCATCTAATGTCCATCCCTAGCATTGGGGCTCCACATATTATTAGAGGAAGTCACGGTCAAATGTTTTATGCATCCTTTGTGATGATCTACCATTGCAACTAGCAACCAGAAGAGGCCAAATTCTGGTTGACATCCTGGCCGGGACATCCGTTGAATAACCATGGCTCAACATCTTAGAATGGACATATTCACTCTGTAATACAATTTTGATATTCAGAAAAAGTAGAACGTTTAAGAGAAAACAAAAACCCAAAATCGCATTTAATTTTGGGGGGGGGGGGGGGGGGAAAAAAGCACCCTTCAGGCTTTCCCCCCTCCCCCCCCCCCTCCTCTTTTTAATGAATACATTTATGCTTACATGCAGGCACACGTATACACATACACACACTCACATATATACATATACTCACACACCTCAGACATAAATGTTAATTCCTCGAAACCAAATCAAAGCAAAACAAAATGAAACAACACATTAAAAGGAAAATATTTTTAAACAACCATCGTCTACCACGAGAAGATATAATTTATTCTCTTAATGTTGTATTCCAAAATTCTCCCACCATATTCAAAGCCAGGTTTTCACCTTTTTCTACCCCGTTTACCTCTGGAAGTATTTTTTCTTTCTTTCTTTCTTTCGGTTTTTTTTCTTTTTTTAGTTACAAAACTGCCTTGTTTCCCTCTAGGAAAAAATGCACATTTCAATTTTATGGTGCGGACTATAAACGAGAAAACCCGTTAGACGAACTGAGAAACAATTATAC
This sequence comes from Peronia peronii, assembly GCA_039654565.1. Classification (NCBI taxonomy): domain Eukaryota; kingdom Metazoa; phylum Mollusca; class Gastropoda; order Systellommatophora; family Onchidiidae; genus Peronia; species Peronia peronii. Next base: position 5,349 of record JBCEWB010154894.1, read on the forward strand.
ATATACAGCAATCAAGCTTTACTAGTAATTTCTTATTTCCGTTTCTTTTTCCACGAAAGTTCTTGTCCCTGTTTCTGTTCTATTTCCACTACTTATGACACTGTATAAAAAACAAAATGAATAATAATTCTAAAAAAAAAAAAAAAGATTGGTATGGTTAAATTTAAACAATTTTATCAGTAGATGACCAGAAAGAAAGAAAGAGGCTGTCGCAGATTGTAAGAGAAAGACACAAGGAATGACACTGCAATTACAAGATCGGAAGAGGGAGTATGGTGGGTATGAGATTGGAAGGGGGAGGGGATGGGGGGAGGGGAGGAGGCGGGTAACCAAATCAAATAATGGACTCGTTCAGAATCTGCATGTGAACACTGTGTAGCTGAAATCACACTGTAGACAAAGACACGAAACATAACAGCCTGTCCTTTCAATCGAGATTAACTAAAAAAATAATCAATTTATTCTCTTGTCCTGTTTGGCATTGTTGTTTCAGTAGTCAATTGTACAATAACGCTTTATGTTTTCTGAGTTGTTTACAGCGCAGTGTTTTCGAAATGTAAACAAAGTGTCCTCACTACGCCACAACTCACAATGTTAAACGGAGCGTTGATCACCCCAGGTAATCACAAGACTTCGAATGAGTCTGTTTGGGAACAGCAAATAAATCTCAGCCATACACTTGGACCATTTTTGAAAAGGAAATTAATTTGACTCTTTTTATCATAGCCACAAATTACCATGTCGTCTTTGATTAACAAAGCAAAGATATATACATGAAAAAAAAATATATAATTTCATTACGTAAGTAATCCATCACCATGATATAATTATCGAAGCGAGATAATCCTACTTTCTTAGGATTGAAAGGCTACATGCTTAATAATATAACCATCTAAGCCTGTAACAATGTGATTTAATATTTTATATCTATAATTAAAACCTATCGCTCTCTACAGTTGCCAGTTCTTTATGATTACTCTTTTGCACTAGGATTCTACACATAAAACTTTTGTCTTTCTGTTTCTTGTCTGTTAGGCCTGATTTTTTTAACCCACTATATCTCCATGGAAACAGTTCAAAGCAGGCCTGAAAGATGTATAACTACTCTTTTTTTTCATTCACAGGTTATCTATTAATCCGTTAAACATTGTTATAAATCTTTAAAAATAATGAACATTAACTCTTGATTTTCTTTAACCGTACAAGTGTCGGGGGCGCAAGCGATCAGGTCAAAGTCTAGCTCTAATCAAGGTCTACTTGGCGTCAGAATCACTTTTCAAATATCTTAATGAGTGGTAAAGAAGCGTTAATCTAGTACTGCATCTAGGTATAAACTATCATTTCTTAAATGTGACTATAAACATCTGTAAAGACCTGGGGTTTTTTTCAGCGATTTCAATTAACTTTTTTAGGGTTAACTCTCTAAGGTCCGGAATAGTTTTGAAAAGAGTGGGATAATATAACTCTGACTCAAATGTGGAATATATTTTGCAAGATTTACCAACTTTGTGGTGAGACTATAATGGACTGAATAATGGTCTCTTGTAAGAATGATGTATTTTGTGGTCATCACTCAGAATTTCATTTTATGTTCAATGTCTCTGAGCTTGTCTCTATCCTGCATAGATCTTAATTTGTCACATTTGGATCGAAAAGAGTTAAGCTGTTTTCCTCCGCCCTTGAAGACTCCATGACTATGCATTAATCAGACAGTACAACAGAAACAACATTACAGTTTTCTTCTTATAATCCAGTATTGGTTTATCTTGCTGTAATGTTATATGTTATACCATTGTAAAGCGAAATTACTGCAGGGAAAATTCTGTTATCAAGGTAATTATTCTAGTAATTATGTAGATCAAAGATTTAAACCCTGAAGGTCATGAAAACCATTATGAGCATTATACAATCCTAGCCATGTGGATTTTCTGTTGAATAAAACATTTCTATCTCAAACTCGAGCAAGGGTGAATCTCTTGTATGAATAAACAAGGAATCGGCAGGATGTCATAATTATAACAATCTTAATCATTTCACCGCTAAATCGTATGGAGGTGCATTCTGTTGTCTCTGTCGTTGTCCACTCTCCTTTTATAAAAATCAGTGATTTCTTTTTTTTTTCAATCATCTGGTGAAAAGTAAAGCATTCTTTTACTCAATTATTGTGCTTATACTTGAGTTTGAAAAGAAATCTAAAAGTTCTAGCGGTTCTAGTTGTGGCACTCAAGGGGTTAAATTAGACTAATCCGTAGATTAACTGATATTGGTTTCTCTGACTAGGAACAGTTTAGATCTTCAGTTCCCCCCCCCCCCCCCAGGCTGCTACTAATGGCCCCTGTTTTCTACCATGGCTAGTGCAGAAGGAAACGTGTGATATAGGCCTACAGGTATTTTTTAAATTGTGTATATATTCTTTCAATCCTAAGTTAGTAAGAAAATAGGAATGTGTCGGTCGGCTTTAAATGTATGCCCCGTTTGGTAAAAAGAAATTTTGGGGTAGGAAATGTGGAACTTGGACATATTTTCTCGACATCCGTTTTTTAACAGCCAAGGATTCTTTAGGTAACTTACACATGGGACTTTCGAAATATATTCGCCCTTACTCCAGAAGGCCAGGCGTCGGGCTTCCATGCCCACGGGGCCAAGGGGCCGTTGAGTGCCTGAAAAAAAACAAAAAAAAACCGGAAGGTTCTAGATCTAAAACTTTGTCATCCCCCGGCAGGTTTCGAATTCGCAGTTGTAGCAGACATCTTATCCTTTGGCCACGATGCATCATGAAGACTTAAAACACCAATAGGAACAGTTTGATGAGAATGAAGAAAAAATTAGATATTTTATTGACAGGAAATAACCTGCAAATTCCCGCTTTAATTGTTCTCTTAGATCTGCTCGGTCGTTGAGACACGGAATGGCTGAACGCCACACCTCAATTCTCCACCTGTCGCGCGGATGTTTGCTAATTCTTGCTGTTGAGCAAAGCTTTTTTTAGCTCCATTCAAAGACGTTGTTAGTTCATTTCTTCTTTTTGTCTTCCCTTCCTCGTTTTACTTCACTTGTTCCTTGGGGCATTGGTTTAAAGTAGACCACTCGAACCAACATGTACAAACAATGAACAATGAATGGTATATAAATTGTATAACTGATCTCAGTATACTTTTGATGATGTGCAACGTTGCTTTAGAAAACCAGTATCATTTCTTTCTATCCTTCGTTTTGCTGAATTTTTAGATGATACAAACCTAATGCATGTGCTTTATGTTTATGGGCATCACATAAATGAAAAAATAATAAATACAAATAAATAAATAAAAATAAATAAGTAAATAAATAATAAATGAACGAACACATGAATGATGAATGAATGAATGAATGAATGAATGATGAATGAATTAATGAATTAATGAGTGAATGAATGAATGAGTGAATTAATTAATTAATTAACAAGTCAGGCGAGGAGCAGTCAGGAAAATATTAAAACAGAAGAAGAGATAGACAAGCCCGCACAGATCAATATAGATTTGAAAAATCTAAATTGACACAAGATCTGCAGAAGTGGTGACGGTAGCCATATTTATTATTCTTCGGTATAACGCCACCTGACCAGATAATTTCGTGTTTTCCATTTGCGAGGATGTATTGCTTTCCCATTTGATGAGATAAAATATACATGTAAAACACATTCAGATATAGGCCTACATGTATGTATAGAAGAAAATATTCCAATTAGGTGCTGTGAAAAAAAGCTTCGTGTCTAGGGATTGACTATACATTTTTTAGTCTGTTATTGCATTTGTTTTGTTGGTTTTAGAATAAAAGTAGATACTGACGGAAACAAGCAGAAGAAGAAGAAGAACAACAACAACAACAACAAATACAACAACAACAATAACAAGTTTGTGAATGTTGTTGACAACCCGAAATGTGATGGTTTCTGTAACAACCGAATTTCACTGAATCACCGGTTTGTTCAGCTAGGAAACAATTGCTGGTGGATGGCGTTGGGAGAACCACCAATTATCGGTCTGCAAAAGGTCATATCAGATACCTAAATGCCACAGTCACTGACGAGGGGAAATAGCTTGTGCATCTCCTTCAGGGACAATTCTTGCTTATGTAACCACGTAGGAAAAGGTCACTGTAAGATACAGAGGATAAAAACAAGACATTCTGCCTAAACAATGTTAGATCATGGTGTTGATAATGTAAAATTTGAATGCGGGTAACAGAGAGACCAAGTTTAACCGATTACTAGATCACCTGTGGATGAAAAAAAAAATAGTTATACATCTCTCATGCCTGTGTTGAATTGTTTCCATGGGAATATAACAGGTTAGGCTAAAGAGTTAACAGACAAAGAAGAAAGAATTTGTATGTATACACTTGCAGTTCAAAATAGTAATCATCAAGAACATGGCAACCGTACAGAGTGGTTAGTTTGTTTCAATTATCACATATTATAGGTATAATTATAATCATCATCATTATCATTTTTTATTTCATCTTTCAACATTTTCAAAAATAAATTATTATGTAACTGTTTTTAATTGCAGAGTTTTTGGAAGGAAAACACAACAACAACAACAACAACAACAACAACAACAACAACAACAACAACAAACAATTAGCAAGAAAGCAATTTAAATAGTTCGGTTGGCGTCTGACTTTTTGAACTAAAATTGTCCAGAATTTTGTCAGATCTTTGAAGAAAGAAGCGAAATAATTCAGGAGCAACTTAGTAGCAAACCCTCAATGCAATATATGTATATTGAAAAAAAAGTGGCTCAGATGATTTGGCCTTGTGATCAAATTGCTGGCCAATCAGCCAGGAGCAAGAAGATACTGTTCTTGATGAATGCGGTCTCAGAAGAAAGGGAAGAGCAAGAAAATTTAATATGGTTTGGTGGAGCTAGAAAAATCCTGGATATAAAAATCAAATCCAACATCCCGCTTCGCCCAAGATTGGGTTCAGCACTTCCTCTCAAGCCGTTCACAGATCCAGAAGGAATACATAGAAAATGGAGAGAACAAAGAAGAGAAGGAAGAAGACAAAAAGAAGAAGAAAAAAGAAGAGTAAGAACAGAAAAATAGACGAAGAACGGGGAATATTTCAAACCATTAGATCTAGCTATTACAAGCTCGGTTCAGACATGAGAAAGAAGAAAAAAAAAGAAAAAACACAAACAACAACAACAACAACAACAACAACAACAACAACAACAACAACAACAACAACAACAACAACAACAA
>JBCEWB010154905.1:0-10594 GCA_039654565.1 Peronia peronii
CCCCCCCCCCCCCCCCCCCCCCCCCCCCCCCCCCCCCCCCCCCCCCCCCCCCCCCCCCCCCTCCCCCCCCCCACCCCACAACTTACACATCATCTTTCTGTTCAGACACCTGAGTGACCAGTCCACTCCCCTCCTCCTTCACTTCCTCCGTCTTTGCTTTCTTCTTTCCTTTCCGCTTCTTCTCCTTGCCCGGCATTCTCTCCTTCTTGACGCACGGTTTCCGCTTGCTCTTGCTGGCAGGGGCGTTGCCCTGTGGGGGGTTACTGGGGGGCTCCTGGCTGGGTTTGCTGGTCTCCGCCGCTACAGAGGCTAGCAGTGCAACAGCGGCATCCTGGGGGTAAATAGGAGAAATTGGTAACTGGGGGTGCAAAATGGGGGAGGGGGGGGAGGAAGTAAAGGGTGGAAAGGGGAGGGGGGGGAACACACTCTAAATCGTTTACTTGGTGTAAAGATAAGTCATCATAGGGAGCGACGTGATGGTGACGGAGAGGCTAAGCGTCTGCCACTCACAAAAATGTCGCGACAAGAACACAGAGTGGTGGCGGGTTGCCCTGATTTCATGAAATGTATTCAAACAGTATTAATTAATTAATTAATTAACTTATTAATTTATTTATTAACTTACTTATTCATTCATTAATTATCTACATATTCATTTATTTATGTATGTGTATAATCATTATTCTATTTATTTATTTATTCTTCATTCATTGATTTATTCACTTATTTATCCATTTATTTATTGTTTATTCATTTATTTATTCATTTATCATTTATTTATTTATTTACCGGTATCTACTCATTTACTATTTATTATTCATTTATCTATTAGATTTTATTTACCAGTTATTATTTATCTATTAGTTTTATTTTAGTTATTTATCGGTATTTATTTATTTATCCATCTGTTTTAGAAATGATTATTAATCTTTGTTTAGCTTGACCGGGTTCTGTTACAAGGGAGACAACGTTCACTGACATCTCGGCACAGTCAGAGGATATACTTTAGTCTGTTTTAGAGTTATTGCCTTTCTTGCCCGGATTGATGGGAGATTGTTGTGCTCAGCCCTATTACGTCCCTTTACCAGACAAAAGAGGGGATTGAAGAAGTTGTGGAAAGAGGTAAAATATCACTCGCGCGCCCTTTGTTCCAAATATACGTCATGAAAAAATCCAAAAAAAATATGAAGCAAAGAGAATGTTTTATTCTTATTGTTATAATTTTATCAAATTTTTTGGCGATCAGTCTTTCGAAAACATGGAGTGAAGGAATGTTGTCCTCTTTACACTGATTGCTCAGTAAGTCTTTTGTCCGGCCAAGGGAAGTAATAGGCCTGGTCAAAATGATCTCCTTTTACCCGAGTCCCTCTTTTGGGAGGGGGAGATAATTTGCGAAACCATCTCCAGTTGTTAACGCTGTCATATTAGATCGTCTGAGAAATTGACAGCGAACTTTTGTTTTGTTCGTTTGTGTTGGGGTTTAACGACATATCAACACGATCAGGGCTATATTGTGTCAAACACGGTAAGATACGTTTACACGTCAAGAAGAAGAGAGGAAAGAGAGCGGGACAGAAGACAGGAGCAAGGAGAGAGAGGAGATAACACGCCTGGAATGTCGAGGATGGCATTACACGGGAGATATCCCACCGATGGTGGGCTTTCACCGCCTGCAGGTGGGAGCAAAAACCCACCTATATATCCCGGTCCCCCGCGGGGTGACAACGAAGTCATGAACGGGAGTCTACAGAATCATGTAATTATGACAATGTACTCACAGTACATGATAACAGTAGTGTGGAACTGTTCGTAATTAAAACAAGATAACAACAACAACAACATCATCAACAACAACAACAACAACAGATCCATCAATAGCGAAGGGTGGCTCATCATCATGTCACTAGTATGTGTGTGTCTGTCAGTGTGTGTGTGTATGTGTGTGTGTCAAAGAGAGTGCGTATATTATGTGTGAGTGTGTGGACCGAGAGAGAGAGTGTGTGAGAGAGAATGTGTATGTGTGTGTCAAAGAGAATGTGTGTGTGTTGTGTGTGTATGCGTGTGTGAGAGAGTGTGAAAGCTGGTGTGTATGTGTTTGTGAAAGGGTGCATAGAGTGTGTGTGTGTGTGTGTGTGAAAGAGTATGTGTAAAAGTATGTGCGCGCGTGTGTCTATGTGTGTGTATGTATGTATGTGTGTCTGTGTGTGTGCATGTATGTATGTGAATGTGTGTCTGTCTGTGTACTCACACTGTCAGCTTTACTCCTGGCCGAGTCCGGCTGGTCAGCACCTCTAGATCTGTCGCCCACAATGGGGATGTGAATAGGCTGGCGGGCTGGGGAAGGGGAAGGGGGGACAAAAACAACAACAGGTTACTTTCTGTAAAACAGATAACTTTACAACAAACTTCACTGACAGCAAACAGTAAACTTTCTGTACAACCAACAGGAACTTTACTGTGTGGATAAAAGAAAACCTACTTCACACACAGTGCAAACTCACTGTGTTAAAAAGATCAATAATTTCATTTTTCACCGCTCAGTAAGTTTACCATACTCTATACAGGAAATGGTACTGAAAAGCCTCAACTTTACGAGAATCACACCAGAACATAAGGACTCGTTGTTTTGGATCCTGCTGTCTCTTTTCCACAACAGGCCGGGTCAAGTCTGTACCTGGATAGTACAAAGTAAGAACATATAACACTTTCCACCGACACCCCGTCCTTAACATATCTGAGTTTTCTCCTGAATCTGACGAGAACATTAAATTTTGGTTCTATAACTAGGCAATAGTAGTTCAGGAACAGCTCGATGTGAAGTTGATCTAAGTCAGTCTAATCACAAAAGACAGACTATTGCAAACAGTCTTGATTTTAAAGTTTAAAAGAGATATTCCGATTAAACTATTAATTATCTTCATTCTTAATATATGTAGATCTGTCTACAAAATCACTGTTGGGTATTAAACATTTTTTTAAATAAAAACTAATTCTTTAGCCACCGGTAAACAAATTGATAAAGACATAGCAACAGATTAATACAGTTTAGCAATGGTAGAAAAAAAAATGAGTCCATTTTACATGGCTGATGTTGTAATCTTACCTTTCAGTGTCTGTAGTTTCAGAATTAACACTATTAAAGACAATATTCTGGCATTAGGACCTGGATATGCGCCGTGCAAATATCACTTTAACCTTTAGAGCAATCGTTAAATCGCAATAAATATATTGAATCATGTGAAAGCGATCAGTAACACGCATCAGTGAAATTCTTTGGATGTAAAAACCAGTCAACTGTGACGTTAAAATCGCATGTCTCTGAACTTTCGTTTACATAAAAGTTATGAATTGCGTGAGGAAAAAAATGTCATGATTACAAATGTTGTTTACGTACTTCTTGCTGGCGACATTTTTTGGCAAGTGTAGATTAACAGTGAAGTCCAGAAACTGGAGGTCCACCTGAACACTTTGAAGGCCGTTTTACTCACTCTCCCTTCTTCAACTTTGATCAAAACAAACATGCCAACACACAGAGGTACACATTCTTTCCGAGTGTGCTGAACACACAGCTCTAAGTTCGTGGTTCCAACATAAAGACGAAGCTGGGACACTAATGGGCCTTGTTTTGTTGCTTCTAATTTGATCTCAACAAGTTTGGCATAACTGTTGATATGTGTGCAAGCGTTCGCGACATAATCTCATAGCTTGGCCAAGCCTCGGGCAGGATAACTCTTTGTTTACAGAAATCGTTCTATTGATCCCAGCTCGCCGTGTCCACAGCACGGAATCGAACACTGGACGTGCCGAGTCTTACCGACCTCATAGGACCCATTCAAGCACTGTCAATGCATGATTTTCTACAGGAAAACATTATCGATTTGCCTGTTTATGAGAGATCGAGCATTTCGTGTCCACTTTCCCCTGACCATAATTTCGCCGGGTGGAAGAGCCGGGCGTCAGAAAGGAGGTCGGTCATTTGACATTGTATCGTGCGGGTCCTTGTTCGCCATGACTTTTTTTCATCGCTCAAATTTCGCAGCAAGGCTGTTTATTACTCACAAACGGGTGTCGGGATTTACAGCCCACACACACTCACTCTCACCCGCACACGCACACACATTTACACACACACCTAAATCGCTCACATATATACAGTCTGAGATGCAAAAACAAGGTAAGAGAAAATGGAGAGATAAAGAGAGAGAGAGAGGGAAAGAGAGAGATAATAACGGAAACAGAAAACAGAGAGACAGCGGAGAGAGAGAGGGAGAGAGAGGGGAGAGAGAAAGAGAGAGGGAGAGAGAGAGGGAGAGAGAAAGAGAGAAAGGGAGAGAGAGAGGGAGAGAGAGAAAGAGAGAGAGGGAGAGAGAGAAAGAAAGAGCGAGCGATTCATGGATACATTACAACAAATTGCATAAATTCTACATCAACTTGCACAAAAATCTTTCAAAATGTTCAGTCGGCGGGCGTTTCTTGGAGAAATAAATAAACAAACAAACAAAGACACACACAAACAATGGCATTGCTATTCGTGTTTTCTTTCTTTCTTTCTCTTTCTTTCTTTCTTTCTTTCTTTCTTTCATTTCTTTCACTGGTTCTTCTGATCTTTCTTTCATTTCTTTCTTTCCTTCGTTCTTTCTTTCTTTCTTTATGTTTAATTTTGTAAACCTTTTAAATTTCTTCCATTTACGTGACTTCAACTCAGGCCAAACTTTGAGCTCTGGATCAGCCAATCGACGACCTGACACTTAAGTTGTTTTTGTCCGGGGCTTCCCACATATTCCTATGATTTGATTCAACAACTTCAAGCATTAGGTGTTACTGGATAAATGTTGTTTCGGCTTGAACATATTTCGTCATTAAGGTCAAAAAAAAAAAAAAATCCATTTCTAGTCAACACCGACTGTCGTCAAAGTCAGTAGATCGTAATAATCTGCAGCCATTGAAAACATTTCAGGTCTTTCATCAATATTTCAGGGCATTGACTATCCAGCTTAGATCATGAACTGATCTTCAACGATCAATACTCTGAATACAACCTGTTCAAGATATCACCTTCAATCTTGTTGACAGTCATAGGGTACGTCATAATCCAGTGCACTATGGACGATTTCCGTCAAAAGGAGATGCGTGTCCCGGCAAAAGTATCGCATAGAATACATGTCCGACAAACATTTGCGAAGACACGAAACAAACAAACAAACAAACAAACAAACTAAAAACATGGAGATGAGTAAATACACTGAAATCCCTGAAGACACAGGATCTAAAACTGATTTCATTCATTCATTCATTCATTCATTCATTCATTCATTCATTGCTCACGTAGACCAGTTGTCCTATAAGGCGCCTTTGAAGATGTAACAATCAGCTTTCTCCATTCACTCCTTGTTCTCTGATGTGAATTGGCAAAACTTGTCTTGTTTGCGAGGTAGCTGCGTTTTCTGTTTTTTTTTTTCCTTCAGTGATTAATTACAATTAATGACAATAATTCTCTCATGATTCACTTGTAGACTGCAGCTGTCATAAACAAAAGCAAACCGAGATAAAGTAAAATAAACAAGCGAACAAACACACAAACAAACAAACAAGAAAGAAAAGCAAATAAAAAAACTAAAAGGAAAGAGAAAAGAAAAAGGAAAAAAGAAAAACAAAAAAGCTCAAAGAGGGACGTCCAAAACAATAATAAGAAAGCCAAGAAAGGGTTAATAAAGACTGTATGTGTCATTTCCTGTGGCCGAATATGGGGAAACAAGACCGGGTATTGTGGTAAATGTGCATGAAAACGGCTGCATCCTAGAGTGCCAGGTCTGACGTGTGTGTTAGTACAAACAGCCAAACCAGTGACTAATGACTACGGTGTCAGAGATGAGAAAAAAGTAAAGGACAGCTCGCCAGTGTTGTTGTTGTTGTTGTGTTGGGGTTTAACGACACATCAACACGATCACGGCTACATTGTGTCGAACACGGTAAGATACGTTTACACGTCAAGAAGATGAGAGGAAAGAGAGAGGGACAGAAGACAGGAGCAAGGAGAGAGAGAGAAGAGATGTCTCCTCTGGAATTTCGAGGATGCCATTTCATGGGATACACCCCACCGATGGCGGGCTTACACCGCCTGCAGGTGGGAGCAGACAACCTACATATAAACCCCGGGCCCCCGCGGGGAGCTCACCAGTGTAAGAGAAGAGGGCAGAATTTTGTCAAATAAATTAAAGAACAGCCTGCGGTGACTGCAAGCAAAGCCATCATGATATACAGGTGTTGTGCTGTTATTTATTTTGACTGTTGTTGTTATTACTGAAAACGCAAATGTGTTTCTGGGTTTTGTTTGAAGGTGTCATTGTCAGACTAGATCTCTCACAGTGAAACTTCTACCGTAATGTTATAAAAACTGTTTAATAAAACCGATATTTGAAGCAAAAAAAGAGGAAAAAAAAAAGAAAAGAAAAAGGAGATGTAAAAGTTCATATTCGACTAAGCAAAAACCTGGAAATCCCAGCCGGAGTGTTTGTACCCTCTGCTAAAAATAGAACACTCACTGATGTTTGTTACCCGCTCCACCACGAGATCCGAGAACAATTGTCACCGGTCCCGTGCATTTTTGTATGTTTTTCTATGTCAACAACAGTGAACAGTTTGAAGTGTTTGTACCCCCCTACTAAAATTAGACGGAGATTTCCAGCCGTTCGCTTGGTCGGAATAAATCTATTCGGTGTCTGACAGAGATCTATGCATTTTTTAAAAAGATGTACACATTGCTTACTCAAACAGCGTCTATACTGCTGTCAAATTCAGAAATACGTAACTAGAAAGACACTCATAGATCATGGTTCCTCCAAGGGAAATCAGGCTCTCCAGAAACGTCTCTAAGCAATTAAAATTGGCGCCTCGGCTCGCTTTGGGATGAATCACCCATGTTACCATAAAATACTGAATTTTTCAGGCCTACTCTGATATATACAAATAAAACGATAAACATAGATTGATTATCATAGAGAAAAAATACGTCATTATTGTACAGAAAGTCTGGAACGACATGGTGGATGTTGGTACTTTTTCGCCCTGTGTACTATTTCGCCTAGCTAGGACAAATTAGTCTTTTTTAAGGTCTAAAAATTAGTTTAACCAGTGAAAGATCAAAAGATGCCTTAGTTTCAATTGAAAGAAAAAACTGTTGTTATTTCACTGGTTAAACTAATTTTTAAACCCTAAAGAAGACCGATGTATCTTAGGTGGGGGAAATAGGACACAGGATGAAAAAGCACCGACCTTCCTTAGTACAAAATGTCAGAGAAAAAGGTTTGGTGTATCTAAGATAAAAGAAAAATCGAGTTGAGGCAGAAGAAGCTGGACTATACACAGCTACACAGGATAAAGGCAAGCATTAAAATACTGCATTTAAAAATACAAGAATATAATAAAATTGTCAATATAAGTCGGCTATGCGCATGTCTATCGATACACATTCTAACGACTGTGTGAGTGAAACAAAAATCTCAGAACTGCAGGAAAAATTTGTCGGAGAAAAACGAAAGAAAAAGAAAACATCGAAAAATCTCTTTGTAACATCGTTTGCAGTTAACCGGCGAACCTCATCTGCCATGAGAGGAGGCAAAGACCTAACGAGACAGGTCGCTAGACAGCTTGAGACAGCAGACTCAGACAGAGACAAGACAGTTTGACTGTTGTTCATTGGACAAATTATTGCCGCTCAAACTGCAAATTTCAAATGTCTTGGGGAGATTTTTCCATATCAGATCAAACTACACTCAATTACGCTAAACTAAACTAAACTAAACTAAACTAAACTAAACTAAATTAAGCTTTACCAAACCAAACTAAACTAAACCACAATAATATACAAATAAAATGAATTAAAAACAATACAAGAAAAGGAAACAGAGGGACGGAACAGAAAACAAAAGAAGATTAACAAAACAAAGCCAATAATATTTAATTAGAATGTAATATTAACTTCAAGGAAGATGAAAGAAAATGGAATAAAAGTGAGAAATTGTCCCAGAAAAGACGTTTAAAAAGAAGAGACAGAGAAAAAAAAAAGGAAACTAAATTGTTATTAAGGCTATGTTAAAGATCTATACTGGAGGGTCAATGCGTCACGTCGGGTCTTCGCGTCACCTATGTCCGCATCATGTCAGACTGTACCGATCTGCACCAAAATTGGCTGATTTCTTCTGACCACAGAGCCATTGAAATCAGCCAATTTTGGTGCAGACTGGTACAGTCTGACATGATGCGGACATTGGTGACGTGAAGACCCGACGTGACGCACTGACCCTCCAGTCCTATAGTATGAAAAGGTAAACAAGAAAAATGAAGTTTAGAGAATCTGTATGGGAAAGCGACTGTATCAAGCCAGTGTCAGTGCGCATATCTGGTGCGGGTTAGTGCGGAGTGGAAGGTTAGTGCGCATCAGATCACGTCCTGGTGTGCAGCCAAGCGTCACCACGTGATGTACCTGGGGAGGGACTGGTGCGCACGCGCACTTCCATGACCGGTGTCTGCGTGGTCACCTGACGAGCTACGTCATCGATGACCCCCTCCACCGTCACTTCCGGGTCAAGTTGGGTATCGGTATCGTCCTCTCCGGAATCGTTGGCCGTGGTATTCAATGCGCTGGTAGACTCTGACACAAATGGGACACTCTCCAGTTTATTTTATGCCCTGTCACTCACTCTGTCGGGCATATTTCTATCTTTTTCAACAGCTTACATGGTCCAAGCTCGATATATCTAGTATGTCATTGATCTAATTAATCGACTGACTGATTAAATGGTTTATTAGTGATTACAGTAATCGATCGATGAATGGATGGAGTGACAACAACAGACGAATCGAATATCAGACAGACAATTGGGTGACAACAATACGGGTGCTGACCAAGGAGCTTATGCTATTCATACTGGAGTGCGGTCTCATGACGCCGCCTTAACAAAACACAATGTATCTAGCGTGCCAATACAGGCGCCATGGCCATGGGGTTAGATTTAGTATTGCTATACGTGAGTTTCATTTAGTTTTGCAAGTGGTAACATAACAACAACGGCGTTGTCTTAACGTTAAATTAATAGGTTTCTTGCCCTCATGGCCATGGCTTCACATTCGGCACACGTGATATCATCAGTCCGCTCTCCAGTATAACAGTATCAGCTCCTTGGTGCTGACAATGTATAATGTTGATAATCATGACTACAAAAGTGGTAAAAGTTAACATTGCTGTCCTTGATCTACAAGACAAGAAAAGTAGATCTACGCTGATACATGTACTGGTTTGTTCATGCAGTTATTGACACGTTTCTGTACTGATGATAGTAACGGTTAAACAAACACAAATTACAGAGGTGGTGAATAATACTATTCAAAACATCAAAGACATCCAGTATCGTTACATACCCACAGACACGACACAAATGTTACTGTTCACGAAGGTATAAAATGACGTGGTGCTTTGTTAATTCTGCGTACGTCACAGATACTGAACCAGCGGACAAGATCAACAAAGGTGTGACGTCTCGTTTATCTCCTTCTCTGTCACCTATTTAAATACTTTCTGACTACCATCTTATTTAACTGCTAACTATACCTATTTACCTACCTGTACCTACCTACCTACCTATACCTACCTACCTACCTACCTACCTACTTACCTACCTACCTACCTACCTACCCACCCTCCTATCTATCTATATGCAGACATACTTATATACCAACTTATGTACCTAACTACCTCTCCACCTACCTACTTGTCTGTCTATCCAATTGCCTGTCTGTGTGTCTGTCTGCCTGTATGTCTGTCTGCCTGCCTGTCTCCCTGTCTAATTTATCTGTCTGTTCGTCTTTCATATTATTTTACTCTCAAAGAGCTCACATCTGTGTACGGAGAATTCCGACAAAGACAGATTCTGTCTCTCTCTCTCTCTCTCTGTCTCTCTCTCTCACACTCACACACACACATATACACACACACACACACAGAACAACAACATCACCAGATCTCTCCCCTCCCCTACCTCCCCTCAGCAACTTACCTGCCAAACCCTCCTGCCTCAGCCTCTCAAACAAGGTCTCAGGGTCGTAGCCGGCAGAGCTTGGAGAGTGGGCCCGGCCAGCACTCAGGCCCGTCGTAAGCCCCGCCTTGCGGATGGTGACAGCCTCCTTGGGCGCCGCCTTTGGTTTGATGCTTTTTTTCTTCTCTCTGTCAGGGACGATGAGAATAAACAATGATAGAATGAAGCCATACTGATGTGTACAAGAAAATGTGTACGAGTATCTGCGACTGTTGTTGGGGCAGGTCGGATATGCACAGTTAATGTGTGTGTGCAATGAATGTACAGCGTGTGTCACTGCTATGAGATGATGCTTGTAAGACAACAGCATCATCATCATCATCATCATCATCATCATTCTCATCATCATCATCATCATTTTACGAAAAATGTCTTAAAATTAAGACGACTGTCTACCGGTAATAATCAAATACACCAAAAAAGTTCAAAAACAATACGAAGAATTTAGAATTGAGATAATAAAGTTAAACTGATCTCGCTAGCCAAATTTTCGAGCCCGCTTG
>JBCEWB010154926.1:11417-26037 GCA_039654565.1 Peronia peronii
AAATGAGCTGCGTTTATGATGTGTCTACACAGACTCGAAACGCTTTACAGTCTCTTATTACCCCGACAGACCCAAAAAAGACACTCGCCTCACATACATTCTCAACTTCCTCAAAAGCATTCAAGGTGGCTGCTGTAGGCTCTCACACCTTATCAATTCAGTTATAATAATCTATGTCTATGAATTTCAATCTGAAAAAAAAAAATCCAGATGCAATAAGTCAACTGATGGAGAGTGATAGATGAAATAAAACTCGTTCATTCTCCTACCGTTGGCTATCTGCTACATAATTATGTGTGTGTTGAAAGTTACTCTTTGTTGAATCACTGACCAATGACATTTCGTAATGTACGGCAAAATAGAGCGACAGTTTTATTGTAATATTTCTTCACGTTAATATTTCGATACTTGACACATAGTTACGTAACATATTCGATGGCGGTTTGGCAATTAACCATCAAACAGAATAATTTTCGAACGATGTAGTTGTCAATGTCTGCTGTGAAGAACCAACAGTTTCATTATTTTTCCGAATACACTGTCTTTATTGTGACAACTTTGACCAAATTATGCAATGTCCCCGCCCAGTAATCGACGGTTGTGTATTTATGACATGTCAATGGTATGCAAAGAAATAACCGGTGTCCGCATATCTGCAAGAAGAAAACCGGTATTGTATAATATGACCATAGCATGCCAGAAATGAGTCAAATGTTTACTAACATCATAATATAACCAACCTCATATAATATTATTATAGGTTCCATCCTATTCGGCCAATTTACGGTCATAGTGAGGGGGGAAATCACAGAAATCTGACGAGCAATATTCATTTAAAGAAATTATCGTACTAAACAGTTTTGAAGTTAAATATTAAAATTTATAGTCTGAGAGGTTATATTGTTACTTTGGTTTAAAAGCTACCTTCGGGCATGAGAGGATTAAAATCTTATCATGTTATCATCTATATGTTATTCTATTGAGTTTATAGGAAAATCTAAGGACTTAGGTGGGCACAAGTGGACAAGCACTGCCTGTTGAGCAACACCATCAATATCTTCTCAGACTGACACTGTATGGCTGTGACTTACAACCAACAACGCTATCTTGCTGACTGCAGCAGTTTCTACCTATTCCGCGGGTGATACAGTACTAAAACTCTCTTCGTTCATCACTACGAAAGAATCTCTCGGCAGCTCGGGCAAAACAACAAAGTTTGCTCAATGGCATTCAAGCAATCACAACCTGACCACTTTCCATAATCTTCGCAAGTATAAACCAGCTGATGACTCTCGTGCACAGATTCTCTCCTTACTTTGGTGCTCATGTTTGAAACCCATTCACGAATTGTCGCTCTATCAAAGTGATACATACTGTACCCAGTAATAAGTTTCTTCTTGAAACATCGGTATGAAACTTTCGATGCTCATTTTCGAACAAACTGTCGTTATTCCACTGTGTGCATATTCCAAATGTATTCTATTCTATAACATTAGCGTAGTATATGAGTTTCCATTGTCTTTCCCGTACTTTTTCGAAGCAGTCTACTCGGTGATAATCACCCACAGACTCATTCTCGCAGTGTAGATCTTCTAAATGATCTACTCGGCATGAAACTCAAGCATAAACTCTCCACTGTTTTCCATATGAAATGCTCTGCCCTATGACACTCATTAATAAGCAAGCACCTTCACCATATTTGTGCGTTTTCTAGAAATACGCCTACATCACAAATACGCACGCACACAAATTTTCCTTGAAAAATTTAATTCTGTGACATGATAATTATGGGAGTCTCCATCCACTACGTTAAATCTTTGGAATATTCAGCGCTGTGGCCTGATATAACCTACAGATTCTCAAGTTCTGTCACAAACTGTCATTTTTCTTTTCACAAATTCTAACTTTTTTTCACGAATTCCCATCTTTTTTTCTTTTTTTTTTTTCACAGCATCAAATTTTCACATCAAATTATTCTTGTATTTTACAAAAAACGAGGGAACAGATTTCCATTCTTTAACTGTGTATCACTTTTTCTCTGGACCCATTCTCCTCTTTTTTCCTGTGGGTCTCCGGAAAATTCCCTAGCTACGAAATTCCAGGCACACAGTGCAAACTCTCCAGCTTCGATTTCTGCACATCTCCCAAATGTCAAGACAGATGGACGGCTTCGACCTAGGGGTCTGAGCCGATTAACAGCTGGCCGACAGGCTATTGATTAGCCAGGATGTTTGACCCAATCAGTCACAGACAGCAAAACTATCAGGGCAGGTGCGAAGTGTGACAGCAAGAAATTGTTTATCATTCACAACAAGGTAGTGGGAGGAGGAAAGTAAATTTAAGATGGAATATGTGATGAGTGAGCACATGAAGCATAGGCAAGAAAGAGGAAAAGAGAGATAGAAAGAAAGAAGAAATAGTGAAAAAAGCAAGAGAAAAGAATGAATGAAAGAAAAAAAAGAGAAAGAAGCAAAGAAAGAAAGAGAGAAAGAAGAAAGAAAGAACAAAAAAGAGCTCTTACATCAATCAGTTCATCATCAATAAATGAGTCAATCAATCAATCAACTAATCAATCAATCAATCAGTCAATCAATCAATCAATTGATCAATCATTCACCAACTTTGCTATTCTATGAGGAAATAACAAAATCAACACTGAAGACATTTCAGGAAATAGGAGCAAGATTTCAGCTCTTGCGTCTTGTTCTAATTTCAGTACACCTATTATATGCTCAAGGAGTACTGGACCGGAATAAATATCCATCCAGATAAATTGAGCACAGATCAGTTAACCCTGATTGGTATTTACATTCTTCAATTATAACAGGAAACCTGACACCGTGACAACACTCAGGAAACCTGGCACGGTGACAACACTTTCACCCGTATCCATGGTAAAGCAATGACCAGTGTGGCTAATGCTTGGACCGATGGCTGGTTAAATGCACTACATGCTATACAACCCTCAATCAGATGGGGGTGGCAAGCCTTGCTTAGCAACTCATGTAGGAAAAAAAAATCTCCAAATTCAAACCTGCTGTAGTGGGATGAGCTCCACCAAATCCAACTGCTTATAATGCATCACATGAAACAATTTGTCAGTGGTGCCTTATGACTCTAGACCAATGATTCCCAAGTGGTGGTACATGATGACTTTTTGGGTGGTCCACCAGATGTCCGCAGTATTTGTTATTTGGTAGCAAACCGGAAGTGAGTGTGCATAATTTAAAATTGTACGCTTCTATCACTTCTACAGCAGTGCAAATTCTCATCAACAATAAGCCACCTTCAAAATGTGTTGCCACACCAGTTTGTTAATGAAAAAATGTACAAATGGTTGTGAGTCTTTCTTTGCTTCTAACACAAAAACCGGGAATGCCACAAACTATTTTTAGACATCAAGCTATTGACAAAGGGGAGCTCTTTCAATGGATGTAATTTTCACAACCAAAACTTGAAATAATTATATGAATATGCGAAACAAGTCCTGACGTTTGACATATGTTCCACAACGCATAGTAGAGACAAACCAAAATGCTTGTTGTGTGTATTTATTTATCCTTATTCGGAAATGAAATGGTGCACGATATTTTTTTTATTTATTGGTGGTCCATGGCCTGAAAAGATTTCAGAACCACAGATCTTGACATGGCTATGGACAAATGACAATGCCAAACCAGCTAAAAAATCTTGTGTTCCATCAATTTAGTCCAAGTTCTCTTACTAATTCTCCAGATGTGTTGTTTGGTTATTTAAATGTATTTGGTTGGTCACCAGCTGACAATCTTTATCTTGAAATGATGATGATGTTGATGATACCAACTTATTCAATTTCTACCACACTGAGTTCTTTATAATATTATTTGCTTTTCTTTTGTGAATCTGATTAGTTGTCCTAGACAGCCATCTTATATTTTGAGACATTTTTATAAAATGATGATGAAGATAATGATAATGAATCATGACAGAGTAGAATGTTCCTACCTCTACAGCCTCCTTCATGTCAAATTCGTGAGCAGCTGAGCTGCGCCTGCGACCTCCAGCCTCTACCACAATCCCTCCTTTCTGCTCACTTTCCACTGCTCGGATGATATTTTCCTCATAAATCTCCTGAAATTTTGGAATCATAAAGAATTACAAAGTAAATTTCTCAGCCAAATAGAACAGAAATTCATCAGACCAACATAACACTAAACATTTTAAAAAAGTACTGGCCTGAAACAAAAAAAAAGATAAAAATTCAATCTATCGCACCAGAAACAGGTGAGAATTTTGCTCATAGATCTCCTAGAATATTATGATCATAACGATTTACAAATTAAAAGGTGTTTCATCGTGGAATAGTTTAGATGAACATATAGCCAAATATTTCTTTAAAGAAAAAAAGTATATCTACTGGCATATTAAAAAAAAAAAAAATTCCATCCATCACATCAAGAACCAAGTCAATGATGTTTTTCTCATACATTTCCTGGAACATTAGAATCATAAACAAATGTACAGCAAATAGTCTTTCAATCATGTAGATTAGCAATCCATTAGGTCTGCACATAACCAAAGATTTCTTTCAAAATAGGACTGGACTGTAAGAGCATAACAGATAAAGGTTCTTCTCACCATGATCTATCAGAATGTTACAGAATTTAAATAAAAACTTATAATTGACATATATTCATATATGTGATTTAATAAGAAAATAGCTAAGTTTCACTTAAGTTTATAAAATTGACCAGACCTCTCTCTCCTTCAATGAGCATATATCTATGGAGCTTTTTTACAGAAGCACTGGACAGAAAGAACAAAGATTCTCCCCCAAAACATCATTGTGTACCAGAATGTTACAGAATACACATAGAATGATACACTAAGTTTGTAATTCTTGTTCTTCAAGAGTCAGATCTGTGACAAACATTGCCAACCATGCCAATCAATCTTCACTTGTGGTTATTTGGACCTCCATGTTTTAAGAGTGTCTTTTTATCCAGAGATTCAGGCTATTAATGAAAATCATTTTTAATTTGTCTTTGCCTCATTTGCTCTACACCATCAGGAGTGTGTGCTGAGAGAAGGAGGGAAGGAGGAGGAGGTGGAGAGAAGGGGATGGTGGAAGGTGATACTCAAAATCATATCATTATTCTGTCAAATGTAAACAGCATTTCTTCTTCAGGACAAATAAAATTTATCTTATCTTTCAAACACTATGAAAGGTGAGGATAGTTCACCTCGTATTTCTTCAAGGCATAATGCACAGCATTCTCATCTCATCCTTCTTATCTTGTCTTATCATTAACGATTTACCTCTTGTTTCTTCAAAGCATAGTGCACCGCGCTTTTCACTAACAGGTCAGTAATGACATCTTTCTGGGACTGGCGATCTAGGTCAGAATAAGCAACCTCTTCTTGGATGCCATCATGGGTTTTGATTACTCGGATATTCCGCATGGTTTCTGACCTTTTTCTGGCTTTGGCCGAGGCATCTCCCTCATGTATGTCTTCAACCACTGGAATTCATTAGTCATACACAAATTCAGCATAATACAAGAGGTGACAGAAATCATTGTTATGGTCTGTACGTTAATGTTACATGTATATCATTGTGGTATCAGTGGCCTAGAGGACGAGCTAACAGACTAGAAATCAGAAGTTTCTGAGTTTGAATGGGTTGCCAACTTGGGACAGAGAATGTTATTCTCAGGTTAATAAGAGTTTGAGCACCTAATATACAGGCTGCTGAGAGTCTTTGTTGGGTCTGTGGTAGAAATAATAGAATGTAAGGCATTAGAGCCTCTACTGTACCAGAAAAAAATCCACAAAAATGTCATATACTGTTTATTATTGTGTTATTGCATTATTCTCTTTTTTTTAATATTATAGTCATGCATGGAGTGTGCAATGCTAAAATTTCAATACAATTTAAAATGATGCACTGATTTAAAATTTGCACTGATGAGAATAAGGCACACTTCATGAACACGCATGTCCAGAAATGCCTATTATTTCAGGAATAACAAAAAAAATTCTGAAACAAAACTTGAAACTTACAGAAGTTAAACAGAAAAATAATGGCATTTTAGGACTTAATTGATCTGAAAGTCAAAAGCTCGAGATAAATGCCACTCGCCAGTTCTATTGATAAGATTGTGGATGGTTGCCATGATCACAATTGTGTATCTCAGATTTGCCAGACCATGGCAACTGCAGCTAGTAGCCTTTGACAAAAGTGTCAGCATGAGATGTGATAAGATGAAATCAGATGCTGGTCAGTTTCTAAGCATATATAGTTACTGGCATCATTGCAAAGCTTTTCTATTCATTTCCCTTTCTGTTGGTGAGAAAAATCTTTCCTTTACTTTCAGTAGAGGTTGAGATATTGGTAGAGGTCAAAATGGCATTGACCTGCAGCTGCAGCTGAATTTAGTGAGAAAATCCTCATTTAGATCATGTCACTAAATTGCAATATTTCAACTTTTACTCAATATATTTCAGCAAATTTAGCTCTGAAATACATTTTTATATAGACCTAAATGGGTTTTGTGCAAGCAGCAAATTTCAGTTAAAAATTGACTCATTGTTGAAACAATTGTGATTTCTACAGTTGCCTTAGTGTGACGAGTGCTTAATTTCATTGAATCGCATCTCATTCAATAGTAGTATCCTACTCTAAATGTTATATTTCAATATCATCGGTGACTATATCTTACATTTCAATATGATTTTTGTCTCAGAAAGTTTTCCCCATATCTTTGTTTCCAATACAGGAAATTGTATGAATTTTTAAACATTATCACAGTGGTCTCCACCTAAGAGCCCAGTTGCTGGGAGAAAATAAAAGTGGGCTCTTAGGCGGATTGAAAAGTTACGCAACCAGACTGACCTCAAACTGTCTTAACTACTACAATTAATTGAACTGTATCATTGATTAAAGATTAATCTATGTGAATAATAACAGTTTTACCCTCTATGTATGTGTTATAATTAGATCTAACAATTCCTGATCTTTCTTAGTGTGTAATTTCATCAATAATGCCCAGCGTATAAACGTTGAGTGAGCTTTCTGACAATGGTATCACTGTTGAATGAAAACGTGATATTGCTATGTTATCTTACAGATAATCGCACAAATGGCTCAAGTGTTTAAAATTAGCCAGACCGACCAAAGTAGGACAACAACTGACCAGTCAGGAGGCTAAATTTATTCCTTCTTAGACAAGAGTCAATAACGAGTGCTGTCCCGTGAGTTGTCAAACAAAGAAATGCTTACAGATTAGTCGACAGTATGGCCCGATTATGCAGGCATATATTAACCAACACTTCCACTCCTTTGTCATCCTGTTTCCTCCTCCCCCATCCCAACTTAACTGCATGTCTAGTCCTGTGTGTTTGTCTCAATTATGTGGACAATATGACGTGAAATTACACCATAAGTAATCATGTGTCTTGGCTCAATACCGGGCTCTTAGGCAGATTTTTTATTTGAGAGCAGGTTCCTAGAGGGGTAAATTATAGAAAAATAATTCTGTTTTGCAGCAGAGGCAGGCTCTTAGGCAAACTGGGCTCTTAGGCAGCGGTTCTTAAGTGTATAACTTTTTATATTGATGGAAAGTTTTTCTACTGATAAGCATGCATATCATCATGTCATAGACCCTGTTTCTCACAATTAAAACTGAATATTTCACCTTTTTAAGATACTTTTTTCAACAGCACACTGTCAAACTGTTTTTAAAAGATAATGCATGCAACTTGCAGAAAAGTAAGCTGTGTCTCATACTTTCTCTGTTTCTTAATAAAGAAAATACAAAATTAGCAAATCAACTCTAATCCACTCCTATTCAATTCTCAGTGCTGTTGGAAAAAGGCCCAAGGCTGATCATAGGTAGTTAATTAGTGATAAATCAGAGAGAGATTCACTCATGACTTGCATTAGAAGTAATAATGCAGTTATGGAGAGCCAATATCAAAATCAGCCAGCTTAAAAAAACACTGTTTTAACTTTGATGTTGACACCAGAACAAGAATATAATAATATAATCAGCCCTAATTGCATGAAACAGCTATAAAACACATTTGATATTTCATCTACCACTGGAAAATTGTGGATATAATTGAATGAGCATTCTTTGAGATGGCTTTCTGAACCAATACTGAAAAATTCAAGTGAATACATATTCAGGTGATGCTACTTTAAGATTTCCTAGCTCTGAGAGCTTTTGTAAGAAGATATCCTCCACCCAAAAATTAAAACTGACCCCTGATTGTCTCTGAACTAAATAATGGGAATATATTTAATTTAATTCTGAATGACATACCAAACTCTTGTGTTGGTGTTCTGTAAAAAGTGTAACCAGACAGACTTCCAGGAGTCAGCAGCATGTTTCGCATTAGACGGTAAGGCTGAGGCATCTGGGAGAGATCCTCATAGAAAAGCCGCCGCCTTAGGTTTGGCACCACAAGGTTATAATTGTACAGGGATCTTTCAGTAATGTAACCTGAAGAGATTGAAAAGGTCTTTAAAATATGATATGATTTATAGTCAAGCTGAATTGTTTTTGTTGTTCTTCTTCTTCTTTTCTTTTTTTTTTTTTACAGACATAAGACAAAAGTATCAAGCCAAGTAAAACTGAGATATTAACAGATTTGTGATCAACTTATCTTGACTCATTTTGTTCCCAGGTAAAAATTTACCAATTGTTGGATTATCCATCTTGATTTCTCTCCTCAAAGATAAGCAAACAACGCTTCAGTGCTTCTGTCATATGACAACAGCAAAGACAAATTACTGCAATGCACTGTCATGTATAGATACAAACTACAGGTAACAGCAGAATACATTTCTATCAAAGCTTGGCAAATGTGTTTTAAGCCAATCCCAGCCATTGAGGAAAGCACTGAATGAACTGGCCTCTATGAAAATACTGGCTAGTTCAGGAGATCCATGTTTTAATTCAGTTTTGCCAGTCCGTGATGAATCCTAATAGCAAGTCTGCTGTTAATATAAGTTTCTTGGTGTATAGAGCTACTCATTATTACTTATGTTAACATGAGGTAGACTTTGCATAGACTTTGCACTGAATTTAAATTACACATTTCTACATGAATTCCAATGATGACAAAGAGATAACTGTAGGAAGGGCAGGCACTGAATTTTTATATTTCTCATGAATTATTGTTTGTAAACAGCAACCAAATTTTAAAGAATAACACCTGTCCATAACAATTAAATCATGATCCCAGAATACTAGTCAGTGGAAAAATTGAATAATCACAGAATGACAAATAATTTATCACAGGATGGAGATCAAATGCCTAGAAATACAATTTGCTGTATTTTATAAATAATTATGACATAAACAACTGACAAAAATAGACCAGCAACAGTAACAAAAAATGTCACACAACCAGATGAAATGAGTCTGCATGATGTCACATATAAAGTCATTGTTGGTCCATGAAAAAGGAAATGGGTCTACTTCCTCTGGAGAAAAAAAATTACTAAGCTATGGCTCCCTGTGACAAGATATTCACATTCACAGTAAACTTCTGTGACTCCAGGCCAGTAAAATTCCATTTTTCTAGACAAAGCCCAGGTCGACATCTGACCCACTTTATTTGGTCATGCGACAAATAACTGATTGTTTAAGACAAAATGAAAGTGACTGCTGAATTAGCCACAGATAACAAGAACTTTCAGTCCCTTGCAATGTCATGGACAACTGACCATGTTTGATGATGTTGTCAAATACTCTGTCATCCCAGGTGCGTGTCCAGGTAGACAAGTAACGCTTGGCTGAAAATCCTGGTCGAATCTGTCGCTCAAAGTTCTCTCTTCGTGCATGGACAAATTTGAGATAGACTTTGTCATCTGGTCTGTCCTGAAAGGAACATTTTTCAGAAACAGATGTCTGAGGCTGGGATTCAATTAGGAGGTTTTCCTATTCATTGTTGTTTGCTTTTTTTCTATTTTCTTCCTTGTCTTTTCCTTTTGCCAGTGCATTAAAATGACAATATTGATCACGTACAAAAAAATTAGAAATATTTGATAATCTGTCTTGATTCAATTCAATCTTGAAATTAAATTAAAAGTTGGTGGATTGTTTAATTCAGATTTTTGTTTACCATGTGTGAATTATATGTACTGAAACAAAGGCAATAAACATGTGTTATTTTACATGTCCATTTCTATAATCAGGAATATCTCTGGCAAGCGTCTTGTCAGGATAGAATTTACTGTCATTTAACAAACAAAAAAAATAAACCCTCTAATATATGGGCTATAAAGTTCTTAATGTTTTCTCCACATGTGATAACTGGAGATTTGATATCTCAATATTCCCTCAATTTCTGCATTTCAATAGGACATGCTGAATTAAAATCTTTGGGATACATGAGAACTATAATATTTTATCGTATTTCTTACTTAAACATGAGAGTAACTTTGATCAATAAAAATTGGTTACTGCAATTTAATATCCTCCATCTAAGCACTTAACTAATGTTAGTATATACAATTTGAAGTCCTGTATGATTTTGTAAACACAAAAACAAAAAAAGGAAAATATTTTGGATATGTTTGGATATGCAAGATGTTGACCTGTAAGAGGTTCAGTTCTAGAAAATAATACTTAGCATACACAACTAAGTAATGTCTTAAACTGGTGAACTTTATGTCAGTGAGATCACAGGGAGTGCTTTATATGATAGAGGTAAATCATGATTTCTGAATAAATTGACCTATTTGAACCCATATCATTGACCTATTGTCTGACAATGTAAGCATTCACTATATTACAAAGTCAAAATTCGTTAATTATTAAGTCCTCAAAGAAAACTTACGTCAGCTCCATATTTCAGAATGGAATTGGCAAGATCTTCAACAGTCTTGAGCATAACCTGTAAATATTCCAAGAGAATACACAATCATGTTCAGTTTGTCGTAACCAATATCTGGGGATGCTCTTGTTTTCATATTGTATAGTGCGCTGCTGCAGTCTAGAGAAACATAGATAAAAAAAAATTTAAAACAAAGAAATTATTAATTAATAGATCTCAATACTCATGACAAAAAAAAAATTTGTTTCTCAACTTATTTTTGCCACAAAGTTTTCCACATCAAGAGACCATGTAACACAAAGCTCGATTGATTTTATGATATATCCCAGATGTGAACAAAGCAAAGAACGTGTTTCAAAAATTCACTGAGGTACCGGAGTTAGAAAGAGCAAACTGCCAAGCTGGTTTATCATGTTCATTAATAATAAATTTTGTAAAGGATATGGTAGTATTACCTGAGAGTCTAAACTAGTTGCAGGAGTAATGGATGTTTCATGATGATGAGGAGTCGTGGCAGTTGTTCGATGTCTGGTTGCACGCTCTCCCATGTTACGCTGAGCAAGATCTTCAGAGAACAGTAACAAGGCACCCTTTCTTGTGGTGAAAGTTTTAGGCACTCGGTATTCATGTGCTTCCCGCGAGGAGCGGGTTGTGAGAGTAGGACTAGCATCGATGAATGGAGGATAGTTGGAATGGATTGGTGGAAGGTATAATCTTTCTGTGTTGGTGGTAAAATTGTAATAATCCTGTAAGGATTGAAAAGACATGCCATAGTGATTTGTTAAATGAGATGTGATGCTTTCATTGTACATAAATAAAGATAGTCATATTATTCAGTGACTAAGATATATTCTCTAGCAAAATTTCTATCAACTTCCTCATACTTAAGAAGCCTACTCTTAGCACAGTGGTCTCTGTCTAACAGACCTGTCACAGGGTGATGAAAAAAGTGGGGTCATAGAGAGATGGGCTCCTAGGCAGATAAAAAAATTAGGAAATCCATCTGATTGCTGTTCTGACTGCTATGATTAACTATCTACATAAGAACATCTTCCTCTGTTGTGTGCGTTTTATAATTAAATCTAACAATTCCTGAATTTCCTTGTGAATAATTTCATCAGTAATGTCTGTTGTTTAAATGTCGAGTGAGTTTCCACATGGTGGTATCACTGAAGATATGATATTCCTATGTCACCCTATGGATAACCATACAAGTGAAATTAGCTAAACTGACCAAAGTAGAAAAACAACTGATCAGTCAGGAGCCTAAACTTATTCATCCTTATACACAGAACCAATCGGTGGTCCAGGTGTTGTCAAACAAACAAATGATTACAAGCTGGTCCACGTGTAGTCTGATTATGCAGTCATACATCAACCATCACTTTGCCTCCTTGTATCCCTGTTCCCTCCAATCCCTGGCCTTTTTTTTTTTTAATGTACACCAAGCACTATGTATTTCTCTCAAGTGGACAATATGATGTGAAATTACACCATGTGTACTTGCGTGTCTTGACCTGGCACCAGGCTCTAAAGCAGAATTTGGGAGCAGGTTCTTTAGAGGGGTAAACTTTAAAGAAAAAATTCCATTTTGCAGCAGAGATGGGTTCTTTGGCATACCGGGCCCTAAGGCGCATGGATACCACTACAATATAACTACAAGAAACCAATATATAAAAACAGAGGGGAAAGCAGTTTTTCCTTTCATCTCGAATTTCACCTTATGATGCTTTTGTGATTTACTTGGGTAACTGGTAAGTTATTTCAAATTCAATGCACAGACTCCTGAAATTAAAAAGAGACATATTTCTTTAAAATGAATATCTTCAGGCTCCACAGCCATGATCCAGTGCTGTTTAAATTTACAAAAAAACAATGCAAAAAGGTAAAAACTCAGTTTTATTAGGGATTTTTATTTTAATTTTGGTTAATCAAGATCAACCTCTATCAAGATGAAAACAAATAACACATGCCCATGTTGGACATAATATATTCTCTTAAATGTTCCCATACAAAACCAGGAAAGTCAATGACCTATTTCTCTTAATTTGAGCTTGAGCAATTGAAGGAATATTAATTCCATGGGCTTGTAGGCCTATTGGTCTCAATGAATCAAATCTCATGGATTGCTAAACAACTGTAAGAAATAATGAGCTCCACAGATCAAATATTTTGTTATTTATTTTTCATCAAATTCACCTTGTGAATCACAACAATCATTCTAAAGAAAAAAACTTACTTCTGGCTCCAGGTAGACATCAACTTTTTCATGTCCATTTTTCTGAACTTCGCCAACTCCTCGGCTCAGGAGTGACAAGTTCAGGGTTCCACCTGTCATTTCGTCACTCGATTTAAGTCCTCAGATATTTAACAAATCCATCCAGAAGTCTTGAGTATTTCAAAGGTTTGCCTCTCCCAACCAAATCAGTGCCATTGACGATTAAGAAAGAGCTAAAAATAGACCCAAGGAGCAAACGTCGGGCACTAGGCAAGGGTTTAGTTGTTAGTCAACCTACTCTGCGATCGATAATGCGATACAAATGTCCGTCGAATGCTTTAACTCCTATTAGGTTTGAGCCCTGCTAACTACTAGATCTGGTTACGTAATTTAAGTCTCCAGGGAATCCAATGTATTTTCTTTTCAGCACAATGTTCACATAAAAAAAAAATTAAATGTGACAAATGTCGCACAAATCCTTGTTTTCTATGTTGAAATTAACAGTCACTGCAATTGAAGTTGCGGGCAGGTTTTTTTCGCTTATATGACCGCCATATTGTTTATCACGTAGGTCGCTCCTTAGCTACCACTTCGCTCCCACTCTGTTTCGGTTCGTAGATTATCATTTTTTGTGTTCGGTTGTTCTTGTTTGGAATGAGGCGTTTATGATTTCTTTAGCCGGGAACTATGACTGTTTGTTAATGCAATAGATAAGTGCATCATAAGTTAATTCTTCAGAGATTTTCGATCTATCTCAGGAATCTATGTCAACTATTATCTTCCTCTAGGCCTATTTTTCTATCATTTTTATTTTGTAACGGAAACGCTGCTTCATTTCATACCAAAATGTGCTACCTTTTCTTTGATAGAGTCCAGTAACTTATACGCACAAATTTATCTTCTACACTTAGGACCAGGATTCTAAATCATTCATTAATTTAAACATTCAATTACTCAATTATTAGTTCATTAGTTCATTCCTCCAATAGCCCATTCTCATATTACTTCATTGTTAGCTGTACTTCTATTCCGGCACTGGGTTGTTGTAATGGTGAATCTTCCAAATAACATAAGGAAAAAAACAATGAAATAAAATAAGATAAAATAAAATAGAAATAAAATAAAATCATAAAATCATAAAATAAAATAAAGCACCTACCAAATGATTACGCCTTAAAGCAACTTCACGAATAAGTAAAGAGTGTGTTGGTGAGAAGAAAAGGGGTTGTTTCAACGTTAGAAGGCAAGTTCTGTAGCCAATAATTATGTATATGATTTGCCAGGGCTACTCAGTAGAACACCGAGTCAGATGAAAAGGCCTCAGTTTTAAGGAAATTTAGTTAGGAAGAAATATGAAGAACCTGGAAGAGAACATTGAAAGAATAACTGGAAGAGGAATAAATGGGGTGTAGGCGGATAAGTATATGGGTAGGAAGACAGGATGTATTTAGGTAAGCAAGTACTGGACAGGTAGCCAGATAGATGGGTAGGAAAGTGGGTGGGTAGGTAAGTAGATAGGAAGATAGGAAGGTAGGTAGGTAGGTAGGTAGGTAGGTAGGTAGGTAGGTAGGTAGG
>JBCEWB010154927.1:0-10594 GCA_039654565.1 Peronia peronii
TCTTTTGATCGCCGCGATCTGTTGCCTTTGGTCGTGCCATTGGACGGCCACTCTGATATCATGAGGCAGGTCCACTATTGAAGTGGAGTTTGAGCGGGATAGAGTGTAGAGCTAGGGATTATTAGGCTCAGAGTTAAGACTGAGTATTCCATAGGCAGTATGATGCTGTCCAGCCTTGAGTGGTTGAAAGACACTATAGTACTCATCTATCCGCAACATTAATCAAATACAGATGGAAGATTACCACGAAGGTGTACTGACAAAATCTTTTCTATGAGAACATCCATCTCGTGAAAATCAACATTTAATTTTCCGGTCTCTTTTTAACACATTATAAGCAAAATACAGTTCTTAGAGAAAGAAGTAAGCCACAGGACGTCTTTTCATAGTGTGAAAAATAACATCTGAATATGTGGAGAAATAAACTATGATGAAAAAAAAGAATGCGTTTTGCTAAAGTACGTTCGGCCGAGCCGAGTGCTGGCTTGTTGTGGTGAAATAATAATAACGATAATAATGATAATATAATAATAACAACAACAACAACAACGACGACGACGAAGACAACGACGACGACAACAACAACAACAACAAGTTACATCAACAATAACAATAATAATAACAATAATATAAAATAAATTAATGACAACAATAATAATAAAGTACGGGCTATTGAGGCCATGTGGTCTTAATAGACTAAAAGTCTAATGAGGTCATGGGCCATCAGCTCTGTTGACTTAAGAACAATGTTCACCACACACCTTTTAGTAACGACATGAAAATGGCTAAAAATGCTCCCCTGGCCCAAACCCAAATAAACTTGTCATTTGACTGCACTAGTCACTCCGGAAAAATAAAAACAATAATAACAATAATAGCAATAATAATAATAATAATAATAGAATTAAAACAGCATGATGATTGAGTTATGAGCCAGTTACATGAACTCGTGCAACACTCACTCAGGCTGAGAGATCCTTCCAAACTGACGGACCAAAACGAACTAGACCACTCGAGGCTGAATAAACTTGACAGTAACATGACACTCAAGGTTAATATTTTTTTTCACATAGGAACATCACGAACAACAAAAAATAAATGTTAAAAAATAATAAAATAGATAACTGAATAAAAAAATAAATAAAATTTCATTTTAGAATCAAATTGGGCTTCATTTAGAGCCAAAAACTAGGGTAACAACCTAGAGTGTGGACATTTAAAGCAAGGACTACACGGGCAGTCAAAATGAGAGTAAATTGGATTTCACATGCAAAGGAAGATGATGGAGTAATTCCTAGAGATGTGTCCTTCGCGTTTACATCATAAGCGTTGCTATGGCTGAGTTCGTTTGAACCAACGTTTAAATCCAGCACTAAAGAATGGCAAGTCGTGATACTGGACAGGCTCAGGATATTGTGGTTGCACGTCTGTGTTTACTGGCACAAACAATGAAATGAAGATAGTTAACAATTTCTCAGAGTCAACGTGCCCATCATTGCTGTGTGTAAACAAACAAAATATCAAAGATATGAACATCTCACGATAATAGCATAAATCATGTTTAGCACTTTTGAAATATTGAAAACAACAACAACAACAACAACAACAACAACAACAACAACAACAACAAAATTATCAGCACAAGTCTTTTGATGACTTATACCATTATGATTCTATTGAATTAAAACACAATTTTTTTGGTGTATTTCTTTTTCAATTACCTTATCCTGAGAGCTCTCATGCTCAGGAATACCATGAGATATCATTAATGTATTTGGTCAAGGAGCTTATAGTATTATACTGGAGAGCGGACTGATGATATCACGAGTGCCGAGTGTGGACCCATGCCCATGAGGGCAAGAAACCTTGTTAACGCCATTGTTACTATGTTACCACGTGTTCAGTAGTTCATGACTAAACGAAACTCACACTGTCATTATCTTACGATAGCAGGTCTATTGTAGTCTGTTCTTGCTATAACTCTCTATAACAATAATAATTTTAAAAAATCATGAATCCATTTGTTTACCGTTTATATTTCGTCTTTCAGCCTCCTTCCTGGTGGTTATCTCGATTTGTTTACCAGAAAAGATTTACTGTATTTATATTGACTACACTCCGTGCGTAATAAAGGACGCCGAGCACAGCAACGCTTAGTCTAGCCCCCATGGCCATGGCGCCCAGTGGTGGCACGCGAGACACAGGATGTTTTGTCAAGGTGACCTCATCAGTCCGCTCTCCAGTGTAATAATATAAGCTCCTTGATTTGGCAAAAGTCTGAATTATGGCTTTATCGCAGAACTTTATCGTAGTTGTGACATGCATTGGCAGAGAGCATTTTTAGCGTGCATCTACGTCGTTTTCATTTCAAGGGAGATTTTACTCGTTATCTTTTTTAATATATTGCAGACGAGTTGTCTGTGACTGTTGGCACGAACATGCCGAGGTCGTAAAAGCTTTTTGAGTTTATCTCTGTGACCTAATGAAATATCAAGTTAGACGGTAGCGTTTCGTGCAGGTCCCTATTTAAAAAAAAAAAAAAAAATTCTTTATGTGATGTGTATGTATGTACGTGTGTGTATGTGTGTATATGTGTGTGTCTATTTGGTTTTTTGTTGTTGTTTTTTTTTGTTTCTTTTTTGTTCGTTTTTAATTTTTTATTTTTGTTGTTGTTTGTTTGCTCTGTCTACCTAATTTTGTTCTCAAAATTGTTCGTGAAACAAGACAGTTTGTAAAGTAAATCAACCTTCCGAAATATATCGGTTCCATCCAGGCTGGACGTTTCCTATAACTCATTCCTGATATGTCTCTTTTGGCATTTCATTAGACTAAGGGTTAAGCATCCTTAGTCGCTGAGCTGAGGCAGTACAAAATTTGCTCTGGGTGAGTACCAGACACATAGCCGAACAGCGGTCTTGTGTACAAGTTTGAGGAACTTTCCCGTAGATCTGAGGAGCGAACGTTGGACGTCATAACACAATCCAATTACTGCTCACCAACAATTCAGGCCCCAAAGTCCCTCTTGACGACCCAGATTCCGAGCACCATAATAGGAGGAGAATTTGGAGTCGAGGCTGGGCCATTGAAATGTAAATTTTATGGCTCTGTGCTGAATAGAAGACACTAGCGTTTTTCTTTGTTTTTGTTGTTTAAGTGCGTGGGTGGGAGGGGATTAGAAGTTAAGGTAGCTGGGTTGTTCTAACCCGAGGTTTTTCATTCTCTCCCGTTTTCTCTCTCTCTCTCTCTCTCTTTCTCTTTCTTTTATTTTCATTTTTTTTTCTTTTAGGGGTTGGAATAGAAGGAGACTAAGACTTGAATCGGGTCGATTGCTTTGGAGCGGTTGGTCACGAAAGAAATCTGTTCCTAAATGTAATAAAGGCATTTGTAGGGTGATTATGAACGTGGTCGAGTATTGTTCAGTATTACTTTGTACAAAAATCTATTTGTCTCGCAACCCGTGGAAATGAGTCGTATGTCGATTTTCCATCAAACTGAGTTATAACTATTATGTAAAACTATACTCCACATACTTTCATATGTTAAAAAATGTTTTGAGCTAGTCTGATTGTAGCCAAAGATATTGCAAATTGAAGAGACAGGGAATGGCCCTTCAGCACCGGCTAAGATCAAAAGAAAAAAAATCGACCAAACCGGTTAACGCAAAAATATATATATTTAATACACAACCTTCTGAAAAAAACGTATAAATGGCCCCCTAAAGGCAACATTTTCTTATTTAATGTGAATGTCATTTCAATGTCTGTAATATTTAAAGATCAATATCACAGCATCTTCGTCACTTCAA
Source organism: Peronia peronii (assembly GCA_039654565.1). Lineage (NCBI taxonomy): Eukaryota > Metazoa > Mollusca > Gastropoda > Systellommatophora > Onchidiidae > Peronia > Peronia peronii. The sequence goes on from JBCEWB010154927.1 coordinate 3,806, forward strand.
CCCTGGTGCTTTTATATTCTGGTCCAACGACTTAAAAGATCAATATCACAGCATCTTCGTCACCTTCAACCATGGGGCTTTATATTCAAGTCCAAAGATTACGACTCATTCTGACTGGCCCAAAGGCATTTTTTTCATCAATCACTTCGTTCTGTATCTCATCACAGTCAGCGACATGATCATGTGGTAGCTGAACTCTGAGCATAAACAAAAAGAAATAGAGTCGACAGGATCTTATCAACTGAAATATTTGGGAAGTTTTTCTTCTTTTTTCTTGCGCCGTTTGTTGTCGTTCTTATACAAATAAACTCCATAATAACGACCCACGTTGTATTAACTTTTCACAGGACATAGTATTTCACAATGCATAGCAAAGAAGCTGGGATATCTCGTAGCACATGACAACTCGTAGTTTCAGAGCAAACAAAGAGTTGACTTCATCACGCGAGCACTTCGAGAATCCTTTTAAAGTTTTCAGTGGTAAAGGGATTACATCTAAGAACACTCACAGCTTAGGTAGTTGATTGCAGACTCAATCTCCTTTGTAAAAAAGGAGACTGTAAAGGGAATGCAAACAATAAAGAGGAAATGGCTCCATTCCTAAATGTGTTGATTCAGTTAAAGTGACTGGGTCTTTGATACTTGAGACAATAACTGACAATCACAGAAGTATCCAAAATAGTAAAAGAATTCATTTATAATGACAAGGATGATAATTATAACAAGATGCACTCAACATTCGCTGCATGTGAAGTTTAAAATATCACCCCCCCCCCCCCAAAAAAAAAAAACGAAATGATATGTCCATGAACTAGTTACGTTTGAAAGCTTTCTTGGTGGACAAATCTCTCGTAGTGCATTAACTGGTCCCAAATAATTGCTGAAATCTTATTATATTCTTTCACATCGATTTGGGAGAATAAACTTTATGGTACAAGCTGGACTTGTGTTTTTCCATTTGTGATACGCAAAGTTCTTGTTCTGGTCATATCTGACGTGGTTTATTACTATTTCAGTTATACTTGTGTTGCAGTTCACTAAAGCTATAGGCTGACGTCGAACATTGGGTATAGCAGTTATTATACTTCTGATTTCGTAATATGATATCAACATATTTTATGAGGTTGTGACCCGAAGTAGTTCAGTGTATGTATGTGTGTTTGATGTTTTTTTTTTTTTTGTAAAGTAAAGCTCCTATATTCAACAATTACTCTTTTTCTTGAGAATGTTTGCACCGTTCATTGTTGACCATTTCACATTTCAATATTATTCTATTTATTGTCGCTCTACATAACGTCTATTCGACGCTATGAAACTAACTCGTATTCCCATTTATTTGTTCTTTCCAGCTTGCAGCTCTATGCTCCGGCAGTGAAGCAGGCGACGATCTCATAGAACTTTGCTGATGTGCCATTGAACTCCAACACAAACAAACAAAAAATTTCATGGAACATATTAGTGCCGCCAGAGCCCTGCCGATTTAAAGACAAGATGTCTGACTGTGGAGGAGGGGACTGCGGAGGAGGGAATGGAGAGTGTGGCAATGGAGGAGGAGGTATAAGCTGGAGCTGGGGAGGAGGTGATACAGGAGGGCACGACTTTGTCTTCAGTGCCAGCAGCGGACCTGTCTGGAGCTTCGGAAAACAAGTGAACAGGAAGTTTCTCAAAGGTGAACCAACCAGAAACGGCATCTGTTGTAATGTGTGCTGTAAAATTTGCTCCATATGCTGCTGTTGCTGTTGCTGTTGTAATTCCTTGTGTCAGCCTCTCTGGAACTGCTGTACCAAGTGCTGTGAGGATTATTCGTGCAGTTTAAGCGAGAATTCCTACGATGCTCAATGGCGGCGCGAACGTGGCATACAAGATCCAGTCATACGCCAACCGAACCTACCGACAGAATCGCCGAAAAAGCGAGTCCAGTCCTATTTACTCACACAGCAGAGAGAAGATACCAGTGATCAGGATGAGCATAAAGTGCCGTTAGGAGACGAGCCACTACTGGAGAAGACTCAGGTGGATGTCCATCTTGCCGAAACCGATCCCGTGCTGGGGCCAAATCAAGAAAACCTGACACTACCACCCTATAACGGCACGGCAGCACAACAACAGCAGCATATTTGTCCTCAAATGTCCGAGCCACCACATTATGCCAACTTACCGCTTTACAACACAGCGTATCCTCCGGCAGGTAACAACCAGACGTCTCCGGCACCTCCTCAAAGTTATCCACCCCCACTAGGAGTCCCGTCCTACACAGAACAACCACCTGACTACCAACAAGCGAATGATAGATTCCCAGATGGTCTGCCTGCCGGGGGATTCGAAGCTTTGCATAGCCAAGGTGTGATACCCTCAGCCCCAGTCCTGGAGCCTAATGACAGACAGGAATTGGTTTCGACTCAGACTGAAGATGATTTAGGCGATGAAGGACAGCCAAAGTCTGAGGGTGTTGGACATGAGGATGGCAGCAAACCAGGAGAGGGACAGGCTGTTCTACAGAGCCAGGAGGAGCAGGGTCCGGGCGCTTCACAGCACGAAAAAGAAGAGGCAGCCCAGAACAAGGTCACGGCGGGGACAACATGTCATGAGATGAGCACCCTCAAAATTGAAAGACCTACGGGTGATGCGGTAATGACAAAATCAACGTCTGAAATATCAAAGGATCCGCCTCAGTGAATCACTCTGTTCTAACTGAAGCCACCTAAGTGGCACACAATAGTCATCGTTGGCCATCATTGCCAGACCGTAAGCCATGAGCCCAAGTCTGGTCCAGCAGTTACTAGCTTAGCTATTTCATTCTAAGCGTATCTACTCATCGTCAGTCATTCTCCGGACACCATCACTAAAGCAATAATGACTATCATTAATTTTGTCCCAGATCTTGCCATGTTGATGTACTTTCTTTTTTTATACTAACTGGCTGTGTTGTGTGCTGCTCAAGTGGTCAGGGGAACTTTGACCGAGAGAATTGTACAGGAAGAATATAATACAACGTATATTCCCGTATATTACAGGCTTCTTTCGCTTGATTTAAGTGAGTAACTTTAATTCAATATTTCTTGCATGGATAATTCACATCAAAAAATGAACTAACATTTGTTTCATAACACAGAACCTGTACCCTGTAACTATAGTTCAAATGGTTTCATTTTATAGCTGACTAGTTATTTTCATGGAATTCTTTGTTAATTTGATACAATGAGGTTACTTTGTAAACCCTGCCATACATGATTAACCTATGGCCATTGTGAGTCACGATACAAACACCTAAATGTTGAACGTGACATACGGCACGCACGACAGTCTGCTGATGTTGTGGTGGGAAAGCAGACCATGTCATATCCACTATTTGCCATACAACTGCTGAGGGAATATCGTTAGCTTCTTGAGAGTTTCGTTCAGCATTATACACTCACTGATAATCTAAATCTTAGGTCAGACAGCAATAATAATAATAATAATAATAATAATAATAATAATAATAATAGTATAATAATAATAATAATACTATAATAGTAATAATAATAATAATAAAATAGTAATAATAATAATAATAATAATTTAATAACACACTTTCCATCTGTTCAGGGGACAACTTCGGAGGCAGATTTCGTGTATAGAGCTACAGCTATCACACGGATGACCTAAAAGCTTATCGATGTCACACACATATTTGTGTCTCTGACGTGCTATAATTATCAGCTGTTGCTGCTATCATTAGATATTTTCCTCTAGGACAGACCGATCCAGTATCGCCAAAACTGTTCCACAATGTTCTTCTCTGTGACATTATCTGTGCCTCTCACCCCAGGCTGGTCAACAGTTCAGGCTGTTATCACATTGATAACCATACCACCATCTTATGTCGCAGATCAAGTCTCAGTTTTTGTAAACTTCAGACTTTGCCAAATTTCCATCCAGTCAGAGTCTGCCCTGTTGTCAGGCCTCCCAACTCAGTAAATAAATAATATGTCAGTCTTTCCTGAAAAAGTCCTATTGCATGATTTTTTTTTCGTAAGACAGGCTAACAGGCAGCCGTTTTGTAAACTTCCCAGGAAGCTGAGAAAGTCCGTGAGTGTCGCTACTGAGTCTGTCGGAGTAAAGATAGATTGCAAAGAGCTTAGAGCGTACACTGTACGAGGATAGGCGCTATATAAGTGCTCGCTATTATTATTATTATTATTATTATTATTATTATCGTTGTTGTTGTTGTTCTAAGTAAGAAAGAGTCTGTGAAATATCTTCAAAAGTACGGGCGATCTGTTTAAGAGACATGAGAACTCTCGTCTTTCATGATGAACAACTTCATAGGGTGGACAGTTAAGATATAAATTTATTTATCTTCTCAGGAAAGTCTCGTTCACAGTCATTAAGATGCAGTGGTAGATAATATGAACCCACAAACACAGGCTCTGGATCATTATTATTATCCAGCCAAAATATAAGATATACTATCAGAATAACGCAAACCCATGACACTCTATGGCTCGATAGAGTAATCGCTGATGAAATTTATATATTTCTGTTACCTTTTTAAATATGCCAGACATTTAATTCTTTCAGAATATTTTCACTTGTTGCAATTGCTCTAGGAACGTTTCAGTCAGGCAGTGAGCATAATTGTGTGAGTTGGAGGCGAGTAACTGGACAGTATAAATATCATTCAAATCATCATATATTTTGGCTCTGGAAATGAAAATTTTGCTCTGCAGTCCTGATTTGAGCGACATCTGGAGTCGGATGACAGGAAAATTGATAGTGACAATGGGTGGAAATTTCCACAAACAATGCCATGTTCTGACCTCAGTCCAGTTCAGGAACTCATCAATCGAACCTGATACAGCATGCAGACACTACATTGTTATCAGATTCTCACAGGAGTGGGTGTTGATGGCATCCTCTTTGCACAGTGCCATAACGTCATGTCACTGGCCGAGGGTATTTTTTATCGTGCTCGCAGTCCTACTGTGGCTGGCCTGTCCTAACCAGTATGCCTTTTAAGAAAACAAAATATCATATCGAAATATCTATTTTTATGGCGTGAATGGTGCTTTTCATTGATATTTTGTATAGGACAGAAAAGTGAGAGAAAAAGAGAAAGAGAGACAGAGAGAGAGAGAGAGAGACAGGCAGACAGAGAGAGAGAAAGAGGGAGAGACAGACAGACAGAGGAAGAGAGAGAGACAGACAAAGAGAGAGAAAGAGAGGGAGACAGATAGAGAAAGAGAAAGAGAGAAAGACAGAGAGAGAAAGAGAGAGAGAGATGTCTTTGAGAACGCACATGATCAAATTTTGGTCCTATCCCTGCTGATATACTGTAGGACACTGAATATGAACTTAAAATGCTAAACAAACACATTAACATGTGTTAACAATATAGTAAAGGAGCATCATGTCACCTTTAACAGGTTAACGAAAGCGTTTTCAAAATGAAACTATGTTCTATAGATCTCAGCATTTCCTATTCGGCAAACGGTGATTTTCTTGCAACGAAATGCGTGTTTCGAGAGCCTTATGGGCTTTTGTGAACAACAACAGCAAATAAAAAATGCTGAGTTAACTCCTCTCAGAGTCAAAAGAACACAAACCTCTCACTTTGTTTTTGTATATTATTTCGTTGTGATCATTTTTTAGTCATTGACAGAAATGGACATCAGTTCCTGGTGTATTTCTACTGCTTGTGCCAGAACGATGGATTCGAATGTCAACCAGTGGTTGTATATTCCAAACGTTACCATTAATTCTAAATCAGTAAATATGCAATTTGTGTACAATTTTTGTTGAATAAAACATCCTATAATGATGATCTCGTGTCCTCAGATGTGGTATGTCGTCCAGTTTTTTTGCATTATGTATATATTATGCCTGAATATGAGAAAGGTTTATATTAGTAATATTACAACTATTATATATATGACAACCGTTGGCCTAGTCTAACCAGCATCATTGTAAATGGCCGGGTCTGCAGCAAGCCATTGCAGCACATTGTCATGTGTTATATATAGTTTATCTTGTCTCGTCCTACATTTGGACAAATACAAAGATCAACTGCAGAGTAACAACAATAACTAACCTGACGCAACAGAAATAATCATCTCTTACAAAAATAGAAAGCCTCACTCATTACCAATTCTAAAACAGTCACACTTCCCTCTGAAATAATTTAAAAAAAAAAAAGGCATCAGAAAACCTCATCCATTCCACAGAGCTATAACAGTCATAGACCTTTACAAAACCAGAATTCTCTTCCCCCCCCCCCCCCCTTCCTCCTCCTCCCAAACCTTGTCAATTCTGTAACAGTCATACGTCCCTCCGAATTACTTGTTATTACAAAAACAGAAACTTTCGCCCATCTAGCCAGTTCTATAAATGCAATACGTGCCATCAAAATAATTACAAAAACAGAAACCTTCATCCACTGCCAGTTCTACGAAAGTCATACCTCCCTCCGAAATAAGTCAAAAAATAGAAACTTTCACCCACTTTAGACAATTCTATAACAGTCATATTTCCGTCAGAAAATCACTACAGAAACAGAGAGCTTCACCTACTACACCTCATTCTATAACAGTCACAAATAACAAAGGCAAAAAACAAACAAACAAACAAACAAGAAAAAAAAAAACCAAACAAATAATCACCACCACCAACAACAACAACAAAAGAAACCCAAACCCCTCACTTCATCATTCAACAAACATCTTACACAATGACATCAAAGGAACCAGGAAAATAATTCAAAAAAATAAATAAATAAATAAAAAATATAAAAAAGGAGAGAGAGAGAGA
>JBCEWB010154938.1:0-10594 GCA_039654565.1 Peronia peronii
TTAGTCCACAATGTGGCCTGATTATGCAGTCATACATCAACCATCACTTCCACTCCTTTGTCTACCTGTTCTCTCCATCCCGTCCCCATTATTTTTACTGCATATCTAGCACTGTGCGTTTCTCTGAAGTGGACAGTACGATGTGAAATTACGTCATAAGTTCTCACGTGTCTTGACACCAACACCGGGATCTTAGGTGGATTTTTTTATTTGGGAGCGGGTCCTTAGAGGGGTAAATTATAGAGGAAAAATTCTGTTTCGCAGCAGAGGCAGGTTCTTAGGTGGACCGGCTCTTAGGCGGAGGGTTCTTAAAGGGAGACCGCTGTATCATGTTACAAAGTCCCCACTTTGATATGAAGGTATTGTAGATGCACGTTACACTGTTTGACCAGAAATAGCAGTTGATTTTGACGGGAACTCCAGGAGTATCAGAGGGCTAGGCTAGTAGAGTCTGGGATTAAACTTGAAAATATAGGATTCCATTAATTACCTCCTCTACCCTTGAATGTTTTTTTGCGCGCACATACCAGGGCAAGAATATGGGAGATAAATCAAGGTATACTACTTACGCAAGTTTTTCTATGAGTAGCATCCCCTAATTAAAAAAAAGTCATTTCCAAATAACAGACACCATTCCATTGAATCCGGTTGTTCTCATCTTGTTAGAAAATCTCTTTTTCTTTCTTTCAATATACTATCATTTCCCATCACTGGAAAGACTTGTTGATAATTCCTCTTACTTGTTGTAGATATATACGCAGATTCTGTCCTGATATATTGGAGGGAATGGGTCTGTAGCCGAGAGGTTGGGTCGTGGGACTTGAGATCAGAATTCCAATTCTAATTTCTGACAGGTCCCGATATTTTGTCATTGGAAAAGACAATTTACAATTTTCTGACTCGACCATGTTAGTGACTGACAAGCATTTGAAAGGTTTTCAGGTAGCCGCTTTCTATGACTCGCAGAAAATTAAGAAGGCAATTGCGCCCGATTGGGTCTGACAAGATAATACAACTAAAATTGATTGTAAAGCGCTGAGATCCCGTGCAGCATAGGGATAGATGATATATAAAAACTATCTATTATGATAATTATTAATATCAATTAATTATAATTATCTTCATATCTCTTTGTTTGACAAGTGCAAATACTCTTTTAAAAGCTGGGTCATGTGTTCTCACTTCTGGTAGCCAAAATAACCATAGGCATTTTGATTACCTCCCAGGCAGATTCAGCTTCCCACGCAGCGAATTTGAAACAAGTACACACGTTAAACTGAGGGAACAACAGTTTGGTTGTATTCATATCAGTTAGTAAGAGAGCTGTGGGGATGAGAAGTAATGTGTTCCTCTTCAAAGTCTGTGGTTCATGAGAGAGACTTACCATACATTCGGTGTCTTTACGCCTGCAGAACAGTTGTTGTGAGCTGATGGCTGCTAAGCCAAGAAACAGCATTAAACACAGGGCTGTCTTCATAGTGATCTGGAGATTTACAGATGTAGAGAAAATATGCTGTAGTCTTTTTTTGACTGTATGGAGATAGCTATCTCTGAGTCTTGTATGGAATGAAACAAACTTTGTTTGAGATTTATATCCCTTAAAAAAAAATGCAAGAGAATGCTCGTTTACATGAAAGTGCTCAAAAATGGCATTGGTGAATACATTTGATGACATACTGTTTTTGCTGAGCTTGACTTATACTACCTGAAAGTACCTGCTACAACTACATAATTCAGTTTGCTGCGCAGGGATTGTTGGAAGCGCTTAGACTGATACTCACCAAGAAGTTTGTGCAGTCCTAGTTGGAAAACGTGGCCAGCAGGCTGAAGTTCTGCTCTTTTTAAACTGACCATGTCCTTGATGTATGATGGCGGGATTTATGCTGATTGTCATAATTATCAGTGCAAGCCCAGAGGGGATCATAGCTGAAGGGAAAGATGGTACTTTGACAATTGTAAGAGGATTTGGATGATTTCCTGCAGATTTAGCCTAATCCTAAACAATTCTGTTACTGTGTGGGAAGTGGAGATTTTGAGGAAAAGGATGCTACTGGTTTATAAATGCTGTATGGTTGTCGAGTGTGATGCTGTCTACCATCCCCTAGTGGAAGATCGTTAGAGTTATCTTACCAAACTTTACTTCTTTATGTTTGGTCACAGTGGCTCAGCCTACTTTGAAGTCTGGCCTGTCATCATGGCTGATTTTTACCACTCATTGTGTTTTTCTTCAGTGATGCTTAGAAAAGAATATGACGATAAATGTGGGCCTTTTTTTCCACGCTGATGGGCATATCTGGATGCAACAGTCCACTGATTTCGTGAAGAATGTCATACATACGTGCAGAAGTCTGGGTTCATGGGTCACATGACTCATAATATCAAAGAGTGGTGGATTGAAACCGGACACAGCAAAATATGACTCGATGACAATAAGGCAAATTAGTAAAATAGGCCTTGGGAGTAGAGATATACTCCTCAACGTATATGTAATTGAATATTTAACCCTAAAAATGTTTGCGAGAAGGGCTGGAGTACCAGTATTTACTAATATTCAAGGCATTTCATTTTAGGTCTAATCGGCAACATAAGATGAATGGCCTGCTGTTAAATGGTGCATTATTTGGAACGTATTTTTTAGTGCAAAGTAAAGTAAGCGAGTGGTGGAAAACATTCCTCGCGACTTCTCGGATTGACAGCAGTATGAGGATCCCTGTGAATCGAAGGGGGACAACAGCCGTCACGCCAGATTGTCAAGGGCGATTATCCAGCCTTAGTAATCCTTTTGGGGGACGTGGCATCACGTAGCCTTGGCATTTGACTAGTGTACCGTTCTGTTCGTGACTAGACTGCGCAGTAGGAAAACCATGTATCTCACTTATTTACTTTTCTTACCTTACATAATTTTTATCGGGACCTGAGATCGTTTGTGTGAATATCAGTACATCAGCTAGGGAAAAGAGTCCCATGCAGACTAGTGCTAATGTTAAAATTAGCTGTTACTTGTAAATTGTAACGTATGTCATTTGTTGAGAGGAACGGTGCAGATTGTCAGTGGTTTATTTGTACTGAGATGAGGAGCGGCCTGTTCATGTATTAAATTTCCTGTTTAGAGTATAACCCTGGCAACTGATTAAATCTGATAATGCAAAGGTAAAAAATTGATGGACCAACGGGGAGAAAAAAAAAATACTTCGATACAGTATTTTGTTCTCTTTGAGAACACCACTCTATAAGTTAAAGCCGAACATAAATAAAATCTATAAGTGGCGATGAAATGCATGTTTTCAAAGGACCAACCGGACCAGGAATCTTGGTCGGGGAAATTTCACGCCTAGCTTTCGTGGAAGATAACAACAGTAATAATTATAATAGAGATATACGATGCCCTGCGCACGTTATGCATGTTCAAGAATTTTTAACAAAATCATATCAAAGAAGCCGTAGACTTCTAGCAAAACTTCCAAATTCCAAATTCCAAATTTCTGCCTCCAGTAAAGTCGTTCTAGTCTAGTGGTTCTTAAATGGGTTCCATTGGTGAGTCCGTCCCAGGAGTGTGGCGAAAGTCAAGACACGCATTGTGTGTCCATTCTGAATTATATCTCTCCGGTTACTAAGGATTTTAGTAAATGGACTTGTGAGGTCCAGTCCCTCTAAGAAGAATAAGAGTCACTGCTCTAGTATAAACAACACCATACGAGAAGAGCCGAGATAAACTGAGGGTTTCAATGTTTAAGCTCTGCCTATGGAAAAGAAAAAAAAAATTCATGTCCCATTCTGCTGTCACGTGATTTTTCGTTTTATTTTGTCTAATATACTCTTTCAAACTTACAGCAGTATCGAGTTTGGGTGTGGTCACGAACCACTCTGTTGATTGATCCAGATCTTCGATCGCTTTAGCTAACTGTATAAAGGCAAACCATCAGAGTATGAGGGTGGGAAAAATATATGTCTGTTGGTCTGTTTATTGGTTTGGGTCGATTCCTTTTGCCAAACTCACGCACAAGGTCTTCTTCCCGAGACATGGGCGAGCGTGTGACAGAATTTAAGACATGCCCGAACTTTCAGATAAGCTTAGTAATTGGTCACAGCATTCACGGAAGTCCAGTTATCATGTACAACATAAAATATTGTGAAATCCTACCGGTTCAACTTGAAATTCAGGAATGTTGACTATCGAAGTAGATGTACGTTTTTTATCCATGGGTTCATTATAACCACTGGCCATCTAAAAACGTATTAGCTCAAGGTATCGTTCAGAGGTGACAAAACGTTAAGAGAATGTTATGTGCTTTAAAAAAAAAAAAAAAGGAACCGAAAGAGGAACAGTGAATAGTTGTATGGCTACGGTGCTAGCAATGATATCATTGCTCCCGCTGCCCACTGTTTTCTGTTCATTTTGTACCATGTTGGTCTCTCATTTGTTATTTGTGTGCGAAGATTGTGAAATATTCATCGACTTCATCAGTATTAGTTCTGTTTTGAAGTTGAACGAATTTTCTCGTCGAAAACCACAGGTTAAAGGCATGATGCATTTTTAATACAATTTCAGCTTTGCTGTTGTTGTTTTGCTATGAAACTAAAAGTGTTTGACCATTTTGCCTCTTTGGCAGATCAGTGAACAATGTTACCTGCGATGGCGGTATGGTCTGTGTGCAGCCGAGGCAATCCTATTGATTTTGTTTTTAAATGTTGAGGGCAGCAGTTGACAAGTACACGGTTAGGATTGTGCTCCGACGAAAGTACGCGAACGTACTTTTAGGTATCCTCAAGATTTTAATAGACGTCTACCCTACATTTGGCATCATGAGAGGAGTGAAAATGCATATGGGGCTTTGTCGATTTGTTCATCGGACCCTGCCAGATTTACTGGGCTAGCCTTAACATGTAATAACAAAAGTAGACAGTTCATCCAATGTATAGTTTCATCAATACCAAAACACAGGGGAGACAGTCAAAAAGTCCAGTTCTCTCAAAACTTGAATCAAATGTGAGAGAAAAATAGTGATTACTGTCGGATTTCGACTATATAAATCAATTAAATTACTACTAAAATAAATTGATATTAATTACAATTGTCGTAGTCCAAACATCTTTGTTTATTATATGATTAAGCATCTATTTTTTAAAACTTTTTGAGGCATTTATTTATTTTACATGTTTTGACCCTTTTTGCACTCATTAATCCCGTGAGACCCCCCTACACCTCTAAGAAAGGTGACCTCCACTTGAAATATGATCAAGAGTCGATGTACTATGTATAAAACCGGTGGTTGCTTTTAGATTTGATAGTATCACGAACTCCCTAAAATAAAGGCTTCAGAGATTTCATGTTTGTACTACCACACAGTTTGCCGAAAAAAGACATTTGAACTGCCTGACTCGTTTTCTTGCACAATTACACATATCACATACGTCTAGTTTTATCTTTTAGCTATTCACACTAATATAATGTCATCTTCATCATTTGTCACCAGTCTCCACCTCTCTTCCTTTTAAGATGACTGTTTCGGCTGTTTTGTATATTTCTGTCATCAAGTTCTTCGCTTTGTGGTCTTGAGAAACCCGAATATAGAAGGGTTGGGGAGGGAGGTGCGAAGAGGGCTTGAGACAATGTAGTTTGAATTTTCATCAAGATTTGATGATGTAACCTGAATTTTTATTTTTCTCCTAATTCCACCGAATCTCTGCCAGCCTCTGCAACATTCCAAAGCACTTACTGGATCTTAATTACTAATATTAATCAATTAACTAACATCGTGCTAAGGGTAAAAGGATGAAGCCAAGACCATACGAACTGTGAGTTTTGGGGTAGCCAGGAGCTGTAATTGAAAGTTTCATTCTTTTGATCCGGAAAAGTTGTGCAACGGTGTTTGTGCAACGGTGTTTTTGTCGTTTCCTCATCACGAACGCACCCTTTTAATTGCCAGGGAAAAAATCAATATCAGATATATTTGTTTTTTGTCCTCCTTCTCACCCTGATGTATTCCCACCCACTCGTGCCTGCTCACCATCTGTGACCATAAACAATACGTGAAAAACGAATGATGCGGGACACCCCATCAGTATGGTAAATATTAATATCCTAGAAAAAAGTGTCTTTTTCGAGAGAGGGTTGGGGGTGGGGGGGGGGGGGGTAGGGAGGGTTGGAGGAAGAATTTAGGAGGGAGGGAGGGTAGAAGGAAGAATTTAGGACTGAGAGCCTCTCGGAAAGTGCCTGTCATAAACTTCTTTACTGCTCGCTAACTTCCGTTGTTTTTTTTTCATAACTTTTTTTTCTTCCATCCTTTCTATTGTGCTGCCACATATCCAAACTACTGCGGGCATTTTCTGTAAAATTACACAGCCTGAGGGGTTTTTCTGTTTTGTCAAGACAACTAATTGACATGCCTGGTTACAGGAAGAACGTTGTTACCTTGAATACCAATAGAAAATAAGGCAAATCGGGGATGAGAAAGGGCGCAGTAATGAAGGAGAGAGAAGTATGCCGATTATTATCATTTATCATTTCTATGCTGATTCATTCTGGGTACCGGAATTCTTCATGTTGTTGGATGATGTTGTTCCTAGCTAGGAATGTTTATAATGGTGAACTTACAAAAAAATATGTGGAAGGACTCAACAGAGGGAGGAGATTGGAGAGGGGGGGGGGGGGTGATGCGTTTTGGGGAGTATTGAGATTGTTGATTGATGAAAGCGATGTAGGTACATGTAGATATAGATAGACAGACATATAGATGGATGGATGGATGGATGGATGGATGGATGGATGGATGGATGGATGGATGGATGGATGGATGGGCGGGCGGGCAAGCAGGCAGGTAGGTAGGTGGGTAGGTAGGTCGGTTGACTGACTGAATGATTGTGATTAGACAAATAAATTGATTAACTGAGAAATGGATAGGAATATAGATATATAGATGAAGTCAGCGAAGCAAAGGGGGCGAGTGGAGCGGGAGAGAGAGGGGATATCTAGATAGATAGATGGACAGATGTGTAGATGGATGGCTATAATATACATAATAATAATATATACATTATATAAATATTGAGAGATAGTATGTATAAGGCCAGATCGGTCCAAATACTCAAATCTACTTTGAAGCCACTTGCAGAGACACCATGGGTAAAGAAAATTTCTCCAACAGTTCATCATGAAATTTAACAATCATGATCGTTCTAAACTATGACTGCATCCCAAGGACTCCTTACTACAGCCCAATATTCACAGATGTACTCATATTTCACACACCACTAGATTAGGATTTTGTAAGCCAACGATAAATTCATATGTTTACCCAATTTCGGTGTCAAAACAACAACAAAAAAAAAACGGCTCAGGTAAAGTGATTCCATACCAGTGATATAATTTTGTCTCCTGTACTATCAATCTTCGCACCTGAGTCCAAAGGTCCGAGCTTGAGAAGCGAGCAAATGTACCATCCGTGTTAAGTTCAGGGTCTCCTATGGAGAGGGTCAACGCCCCTTTTAGATGTTGGGAATGTTTGTGTATCTCTGGTGGGGGGGGGGGGGGATGTTTGGGAGGGGGAAAGGGAGAATACTTAACAATGCTAATTTTAGAAGCTTCGATATTTATGGTGGCCATTAAATGGGCTGTAAATATTTTTGTTGGTGATGGCAAAGGCGAAAGGTTGAATGAAAGGAGGAGTCACGTGGAAAGGACGTAAAGATGATATTAACTCTCTGTGTGCCAGATATTTATATGCTGTTGGACATCTTGTAACAAAATAAATAAATGAATAAAGATAAAATATATACATCAGTGAGTGAGTTAATAAATAAATATGTACATAAATAAATACCTATATAATATATTTGTAAAAATTAAAACAAAATTGAACTAAGCAGAATAAAGTAAAATACGATAGGCTATGATAAGATGAGATAAAATAAAATGAAATAAATAAGATGAAATTAAAAAAAAAATAATGTGAAATTGAACTGAATATGCGAAGTTGAAGTAACATCGTCATTTCTTAGTTGTTAACATGGACAGATCTGCAGTAATTTTCTTTGCAATTTCTTGGCTTGTGCAGCTTATGACAATAAATTTGGCTATTTCTGTAACTCGTCAACTAAATTAACCAGGTAAGAATATTAGGCAAAACATTCGGAAGTGTCATAGTTCTCTAGCAGAGGGAGCTAAACTTTGATGGGATATGTGTGACTTATTGTTAATTTCTTACATGTCAATCAAGAGCCTGCCATTGACGTTTAGCTCTTAAGCTGTAACTAACAGAATTGTGAGAACCTCTTTGAGCCTGGTCATCGGTGTGTTTGTTCGGGCGAAAGCAGATCATTTTCAGTAAATATTTGACAGGTGAGGGAAATGAGATGGTAGTGCCCACGGTTGTCGTGACACAGAAACGGTTAAGAAACCAAATAGGTTTGTGGTGACTGCTGGTGTCCATATAATAAATTATGAATACAAAAATTACTGAGAGAAAAGTTATAAAGAAAGAGTTTTACATGCGCACAGTGTCTATTGCTATCTTTCGAGTGAGTTTTCTGTCAGCTTAGGGTTCGATGTTAGAGACTTGATATGAATTATGCGCAGAATGGCTTGACCCGAGAATTCGAATCAGAATCTTGACATCGAAAGGCTAGCGTGCTGTTCACCACACCTTGACGTCCCGCTTTTTTTCCCCCTTCTCCTCCGTCCCTTCACAACCCACCTCTCCCCTCTCCTGTCCTTCCCAAGCACTAACTTCTGTCAGTTGCCAGGCCAACAGCTTGCCTAGCTGAAGTTATCGATCAGGTTGGTGTTGGAAACAGTTTGATGAGGAAACACTTGAAGCAGATCAAAGTTAATCCGATGGTAGAAAATTTAATAGCGTACATTTTGTCCCCCGGGGCTCCGGTAGAAATGGTTCTCAAGCACCACAAGTTTGTGGAGAATCGTAAAGCCAAACGTTTACTAATTCATGCCTGGTTTCATGGCCTGGGTTCCCTCGGTTTGTTGACTGAGACTCTAGACAGTTCAAAAGAGGCAAATTTACTTTTGAGACCATCCATGGAAATGAGGGGTATAGTTACCTAACGCTAATCAAATGATGTTTTGCTGGAATCGTTCATTATTATAGTGGTATTGTGATCAGAACTTTTCTTTTTTTAAAAATTATATTCAAACAGGGCTGTTCTCTGATCATTTTGGAAATGTTTCAAGTAAAAAACTGTCTTGGAAATGGTACAAGTAGAGACTATCCACTTCATTGAAGAATGTGTGACTCTCTGCCTCTCACCTTACTAAATCTTATGTAGTTAAAAAACTGTCCAACTGTCTTCAATTATGCCTTCATAAACTAAAAACAACGGGTGTTTTGACACAAGTCAAGGGAAAAGTTCTCATTCTAGTTGTCCGAAAGGCTTGCAATGCATCAGACTTCAAAGTCGACAGTCAACTGCAATACTGCTAGACGTATTTCAATTGGGACAATCGCGATCCAACATAAAGGTAAAGTTCCCTAGGCGTGCAGCATAATATATGAGTGGCGAGCCACCATTCCCACCCCAGCCTCGGTACACTGCCAGCTCTGGTCTGTTCACACCCTAATACCCTTCAACATCCAGAAAGTTCGTGACAGTCATCACAATATCTGGGACAGTCTACTTCAAGAGCTGCTAAATCATCTCTTTTTCTCTATATTGTAACTCTTACTCTCAATCTCCCCTCACTCTCTATCTCCCCTCCCCCTTCTCTCCCCTCTCTATCTCTTTCTCTAGTGCATGTCCTCTCTGCTATTCCTATTAGACTTCAGATACTCCTTGCTGTTCTTTTGTTGTTGTTGTTACTTTGTAATTCTCTTATTTCCTCTTTCCCAGTAAGTTTTTTTTTCTGTATTTCTCACAGGTTTTTCTCTATTTCTCCCCCTCTCTCTCTCAGCCAATCTGTTTGTCTCTCTCTTTATATCTTCTCTATCTATTTTTCTGTAGATTTTGAACACTACTGGAGTACATGTGGCCCTTGACGTCAAATAGATAATGGTAAACAGAGGTCACATTAGGTTAGTAGGTAGACCATTGGCACACTTTATCAAGTATCGCATCCATTTTTAGCACGGGCATAATCTGGGCGGGGCGGTGGCGAGCATGTTGAATTTTTTTAAGCATATGCACCAAATGCCGTGTACTTATATGAACAAAAGGGGTTGTAGTAATGGCACATGTTGTTGTTTTTTTCAGTTGTGCATTTATATTTCCAGTCCTATCCACGGGAGTTAGCAAATGAGTAAAATTCTGCTAGGCCCATGAAAAATAATCGGGAATACAAAGACTAAAGAAACATGACCTAAGGAGATATTTCGAGATTGGTCACAGGGATTGTCACTCTCACGCTGATTTATGTACATGCTCTGCGCATGGCAGACAGCTCCCGACGAAAGATGAACCTTTAGACATGTCCATATCAAATAAACAAACGCATATGTCAGCGACGATTCCTCGATCGTGTGACCAACCTCCAAATACCTCATTGCTAGAGACCTTTTCGGGAATGCATGATCTCTCTCTCTCTCTCTCTCTCTCTCTCTCTCTCTATCTATCTATCTATCTATCTATCTATCTATCTATCTATCTA
>JBCEWB010154949.1:0-10594 GCA_039654565.1 Peronia peronii
TGTTGTTGTTGTTGTTGTTGTTGTTGTTGTTGTTGTTGTTGTTGTTGTTGTTGTTGTTGTTGTTGTTGTTGTTGAATAATCTCACTTTACTTCAGTTCCTTTGCAAAGTCATAGTGAAAATTGTCTTTGTTTCTGACTTTTCACATAGTTGATATATCAAACTTATAAACTTCACAAACCTCAAGAGATGATACGAAGACTCCAATCAAATAATTTACGAAATTTCTTAAGATTTTCGACACAATCTAATACATTTATTAACAAACTAGAAGAGAACAGTGGGAGACTGTTTAAATATACCCCAAACCGATGCTGCGCTGCGATTTATTTCGGTGTCTGGCAAGAGTGCTCACTTCGATGTTGGTATTTTGGATGATTAAACTAAATGTTACTCAAAGAAAACGTGTTTGGTGTTTTAAAAACGCGTCATTCTGTTGATTGTACAATTCGGATCGAACACTCTCACGAGTTTACTGTTCAGTTATTATCGCATTTTAGGATAACGACAAACATAGTAAGCTTTTTCCGGCTTTATCTATCTAGAAACACAGATCTTTATGCAACAGTGTTGTGTGACAAATTTCATATGGATACATTCAGCAGTTTTCCAGTCCATAAGTCTTTTAGTGGTTTTGTTGCAGATTTATAGATACAGATTTAGTAGTGATGTGAGATCGTTTTACCCAACTGTACCTCATGTTGTTACGGTTGTTATGGAAACCGATGGGTTTTGTTATTTTTTTTTGTTTTTTTTTTTTCTCGACTTGAGTAGAAAAGGCAGATTGCTTCAGTTCCGTGGCAGAGTTAAAGTGAATTGTGTTCCAGACTTTTAAGCGATTGACTTGGATCCTTTGTACACAAAATGATAGACCTTGGTGATGTATTCGCCCGAGTAAAAATGTTATTAAGTCCGTTCCGCTCACTCGTCGGGCCCACCACGTCGTGTCGGGGACGGCAGCCGCTCGGTCAAAACGCTCTTCACAGCCTGTTTTGATTTTTTTTTTTCTTAATTAACTCTAGAAGTGTAAACGGACTGATTACTTCATCATACTTTGGACTGCTATGGGAAGTGTTTTTAGACCAGTCCTGTGCCTACTATTTGCCAGACACAAAGTAGTGTAAAAGAGGGGGGAAATTGAAAGATTGATCACGAAAAGAAAATGAAAATAAAATGAAATGAAAATTATAGAAATATTTTTTTAAAAATAAAGATAAAAAAAGATATTAAAAAAAAACAACAAATAATAATATAAAAAATATGGCGATAAGAAAAATAATTTTTTTCTCACCATGAATTTTCAGAATTTCTCATGATTTGCAGTGCACGCTAAGTGCGCAAATGTGATTTTTTATATATATATTTTTTGTCTTTATTGTGCTTGTTCAAGTCCATCTATGCAGGCATGGGACAGCTCTAGGGCTGGTTAAGAAAACAACCTCCGTTCCCTTCCACAACGCATACAATGTAAAAGTAATATATGCCCCACATAATAATACCACTTAGAAGCATAACTTGTCGTTCCTTCAACAGGAATATGACATGTCATCATAGATAATAAATTATTCTTATATATTGGCTCTTCCTTCGACACTTCGAGAGTTAACGCTCTAGGACTCAAAGCAGCAGCTCTCAAAAGAAGTCGATAAAATGATGCGTGGCTTTTCTAACGCTGTCTTCTCCATCACACTGTCGCAATCACGTACCGTTATCGCAGCAGGCTGCGACGGGTTAATTTAACAAATTACTATGTCATAGAAGCACGTATCAACTGAATACTTTAATTTTTATTAAACTTAAAAAACCGCTTTGTCAGAAAATTAGCCATGATCGATCTAATTTTATTACATTTATTTTTTTTTCATTTATTTATTTATTTTTTGTTTGTTTTGGAACTCGTGAAGAGACACTTTATTCGGAAGCCTCATCGGGTCTAGTTTCATTATCTAAAAGCGTAGAGAACGTTAAGTACCAAAAAATGTCTAGTTCATTTTCTAACCCCCCAAAATCCGCCCAGAATGTAATTTGTGTGTGTATATGTGTGCTTGTGCGTTTGAGTATGTTGCGCTTGTATGCGTGGGTCCGTGTGTGTATGGTTGCTTATTTGTTTGCAGATGTACATAATATTATGTGAATATGAGTTTGTGCGTGTGTATGTGTCTGTCTTTAAATGGTGCTCTGCGTCGTGCTTCAGTGGTGCCCTGCGTCGTGTTTCAATGGTGTTCTGTGTCTGTGTTTCAATGGTGCTCTGTTGTGTGTTTCAATGGTGCTCTGTTGTGTGTTTTAATGGTGCTCTGTGTCTGTGTTTCAATTCTGCTGTGTGTCTGTGTTTCAATAGTGCTGTGTGTTTGTGTGTTTCAATGGTGCTCTGTGTCTGTGTTTCAGTGGTGTTATGTTGTGAGTTTCAATGGTGCTCTGTATGTCTTTCAAATGGTGCTATCGGTGTTTCAATGGTGCTATATGTGTGTTTCAATGGTGCTATATTTGTGTGTTCCAATGATGTTATGTATGTGTGTGTGTGTGTGTGCCTGTGTTTCAGTTCTGCTATGTGTGTGTATGTGTGTGTGTGTGTGTGTCAATGAGTGCGTCAGCAATATCAGTCTGCCGTTGGGCCGCCATTAAGGACAACAGGCCACCATGAAGCTGAATGGTTGTCGAAGTGGTCGATAGCGCAAAACACTTGAGGCAGAAAGCATCTCTCTCTATCTCTCTCTCTTTCTTTCTCTCTCTCTCTCTCCCGCCATTGCTGCACTTCTTCCTCTTCTCTCTGTCACTCTCTCCATACTGCTGCAGTCGTTTTTCTCTCTCTCTTTCTGTTAATTATTCCTTTTCTTCCATTCTTTCCTTCATTCATTCTCATTCCCTATCTCTGTCTCCACTCTCTGAATCTGCCATATTCTTCTTTCCCTCTTTCTCTGTCATTCTCTCTCATTCCATTTCTGTATTCTCAATATCTTTCCTTCTATCTCTCTCCTGCACTCTCTCTTACTCTCACCACATCTCTCTGCTATTTCTTTCTTTTTTTATTTTTCGTTTCTTTTTCCTTTCATGATTGTCCTTTATCTCATTCCTCCTCATTTTCTTCCTTTCTAGCCCTCTAATCCCCTCCCCATTTTCCCCTCTTTCTTAGCCTCTGAAATTCCTCTCACCTCATTTTTCTCTCTCTCTCTCTCTCTGTTCTGTTTCCATCTCCAATACCTCACCTCCCTCCCCGATTTCTCTCTTCATTGATCTCCTATTTGGTGCACTGTCGCACCACATACTCTAGATTGTATGTTTTCCATCTCGCTCTCTGGCTCGTTTTCTGATAAACGGCTGCATACAAACCCCATCTTTCTCTTTCTCGGTTGTTCACACTTTCTCTCACTCTGCTTTCTCTTTTCCCTCACACATCTGTTTCTCTCTCGCTCTCTATTGTTTTTAAACTCTCTCTCTCCCTCTTTCTCTCTCTCTCTCTCTCTCTCACATACACATACATATACATACATAAGTTTCTCTGATTTATTCTTCTTTTCTCATGACATCTCTTACTCTATCTCTCTTACATACACGTAAGCACACAAACACACACACATAATCGTCTCTAATTTATTTAATCTTCTTCTCTCACGATATCTCTCTCTTTCTCTCTCTCTCTCTCTCTCTCTCTCTCTCTCTCTCTCTCTCTCTCTTTCATCGTCGATCATTCAGCCTTGCTCAAGGACATCAAATTCTGTATAATTTCCCTGATCCACAGAACGATATCTCGTTCATTTCATGGTTCGTTTCATCCAAATTCTGGAATCGCCCAGAAAGTGCGGAAATTGCCACCTTAAATTTCGAGCAGACCAGGTAGACGACATTTATGGATTTAGTAATATGACGTCATCCGACCAGGAACGATACATTGCTTGATATGTTAGAAGGGGAAAAAAAAAAAAAAGATCATGTAACTGGTTTTGTTTGTGTTGGTGAGTAACGGCACATCAGCACGATCACGGCTATATTGTGCCAAATATGGTAAGATACGTTTACACATCAAAAAGGCCGATCACGTATACAGAAGAAAAGAGGAAAGAGAGCGGGACAGAGGACAGGAGCAAGGAGAGAGAAGAGATGTCACCCCTCGAACGTTGAGAATAGCATTCCATGGGAGATATCCCACCGACAGGCGGGCTTTCACCGCTTGCAGGTGCTTGTTTTTTCTTTGTTTTTTTGTTTTGTGTGTGTGTGTGTGTGTGCGTTGTTGTTGTTGTTGTTTTCAATAAGCCTTTCAACCCTAAGAAAGTAAGATTATCTCAGTTTTAAGTGGCTGCTTGTTTTTGTGAGAATTTTCATGAGTAGAAATCTGGAATTTGGAAATGTTGCCCGGACAGCGGCACTCCGTCTACTCGTCATCATTTTTAACTGCTAAGGGGTCTTTAACGTGCGTAACGTACCGAAATATATCCAACCTCATCAAAGAAGGCTAGACATCGGGCTTTCCTACCCAGAGGAAGCCAGGGAACCGTTGAGTCACTGAAAGAAAATCAGGGTTTCGACCTTCGTGTCCTCCCATCCCCCAATGGGAGAACTCGTGAGTCGAACACGCAACTACCGACGTGATTTTTTTTCATTGTGAAGCAGATGCCAAACCATATAGCCACTGCAGGTGGGAGCAAAGAACCTACCTATGCAACCCGGGCCTCCCCGGGGGAGATCATGTAACTGAAAAAGATATCCTCATTACGTTCTACTGCATTCGATTCGTCTATTCCCTTTGAGAAAAAATTTAAGCGAGGTCAGTTTACACGTTTTGATGGCATGAACCCAATGAAAATGTTCTGAAATTTCTGGAATCATTTTTAATCCGGTTTAAAATAGTTACATGAAAAATAAAAGTTGCGATGCCGGTTTCTAGGGAATAAATTCATAGATTTTGAAACTTATTGCTAATTCTTTCCTCCCGACTGTGTCTCATTTATGTATGATATATGGAACACTCGGCTGAAAGAGATCATTCAATAAAACATTATGATTCCTTTTAGTTGCTAATAACCGGTTATGGTGAGCGGCAAACTTATTCGCTTTTATCTCCCTAGTTGCTGTTATTTCTGGTTCTCCTTAGTTGCTACTATTCCTGGATCTCCCTAGTGGCCATTATCACCCTGGTTGCTATAATCCTCCTAGTTGCTACTATAGCTCTAGTTGCTGTTATCACTGTCGTTGCCTGTCCCCCTTGTTGCTATTATTTCTCTAGTTGCTATAATCCTCCTAGCTGCTATTATAGCTCTAGTTGCTATTATCACTATAGCTGTCATTATCCCCTCCGTTGCTATTATCACTCTAGTTGCTACAATCCTTCTAGCTACTACTACAGTTGTAGTTGCTATTATCACTCTAGTTGCCATTATACCCTAGTTCTATTATCATTCTAGTTACTATAATTCTCTTGGTATTTATTTCGCTTTTCAACCTCCAGCAGGAGGTTATCTCAAAGTGATCCTCCAGCTGCTATTACAGCTCTAGTTGTTATTATCACTCTAGTTGCCATTATCCCCCTAGTTGCTATTATCACTTTAGTTGCAATAATCCTCCTAGTTGCTATTATAGTCCTAGTCGCTATTATCCGGCACAGGTGAGAGGTCACCCTACTATACATCTCTTTCACTACACAGGACTGATTTAATACGTGACAACAGAGCAGCCATTGTATGAAATGTGTCTCTTGTTCCTTGTACTTAGTGATTATTTTATCCGTCATCGTCACCAAGAAAGGAATGGACAATAGGTGAACTCGGGCAAGCTTTGTTTGATCCGCTCTCGGCAGTTTACGGGAGGTCGTCAGTAGCTCACGATCTGTGTCTCATAATTTATTAGGAGGCTGTACAGGACGAGTTTCGAGTCCCCATGGGGACTTTTCTCGATCAGGCCGGTTATTTTCCGTTTGCCAGATACAAAGATATAGCAGATAGTGTCATTTGAAAGATTGATATACTTTTTTTTTTTTTTTTTGTAAGGGAACATAGGTTAGACAAGGAGAAATCATTTTTCTTACGCCATGAAGCTTTCAGAATAAATTTTTCACTCAGAGCCCACGGGAGATTTTTAAATATAGGTCAGACCGATACTGCCCTGCGACTCATAGTGTATGGCACGCGTGCAAATTTCTCTGTTGGTATTTTATGAGTGATTAAACTTAATGTTATAGAAAATGCGTTTGCTGTTTTGGATGCTCTGCGAGCGGGAGCGGGAGAACAATAACAAAATGCGTCATTCTATCGAACCTACGTTCCGGTTCAAACACCCTCGTGAATTTACTTTTCAATTATTATCGCCATTTTTGAATAATGTCAAATATAATACTTTTTTTTTCGGGTTTGTGTGAGGAGAAACACAGATCTTTATGCAACAATTTTGTGTGCCAAATTTCAGATAGATGCATTCAGCAGTTTTCCAGTCCATAAGCCTTTTGTGGGTTTCCTGCAGATTTATAATATAAGATGATGTGCGTTTCAAGCAAAGAGCACAGAGTGCCCCTCCCCCTTCTTTACTGTGCATGTTGAATACACCTGGTGTCTAACAAAGCTTGGCAATAGTACTGGTCAAAAAACCGCCTCTACTGCTGTAACCGCACAGATTAGGCGGTTTTGTAAAACACAGACGTATAAATCTCAAGATCAGTGTAAAACTGAAAATCAGAACCAGTTTCCTGAGCAATATTGTTTATAAATAACCGACAACCAGAGAACAAAAAATAAAATAATAAGACAAAAATGCATGTTGAACAGATACAGACAGACCAAAAAAAAATGATTTCTAGGATCTAAAATGAGACATTCAGCGTAAAATTAATACGCTTGAGGGAATACACGCGATTTACAAATAAACAAATAAATGGATAAAAAGATAACAAACAAATAAATAAATAAATAAACAGATAAATAAATCTTTGGGTGACGATCAATTTAATCATTCAAAACACCAATATGGAAGTGCGCATGCTATTGCATATACTTTGAGTCGAAGTTTAGTGTCGGATTATTGCATGGTTTACTATAATTCCACGGAATCGTGAGTTCCCTACTAGTCAGCTTAAAAATAGGAAAAAAAGAAGAAAAGAAGTATAACGGTGGAACTCAAACCTCATTTTTTTTGTGCCTTTAATATGTACTTCACTCCCTACCCATTCCCCCCCCCCCCTTCCCCCAAATTTCCCACCTCTGTCCCTCTCACATTATCCCCCAGCCCCATTTAAACCAAACACTACGATTAAATGGGTTGTTGTTAAATGGAGGCGTTATTCTGCTCCGAGGCAAAAGCGAGAAAGGACAACTATTTTACAGATTGATGGAGTGCACATCGGAAAGTGCGTAGTAGGAAAAGAATATTTGCAAGCAAACAGTTCTCTCTACGACCAACATTATTGCCCCTACGATAATAAATAACAGAGTGCAAGAGACGGTTACCTGCTCTTTAAAATATGCGTGGCTACAATTTCCTCTCCTTTTTATTTCGGTTATTTTGGAGCGTGGTCGATCTCTGGCCAAGGTAAGACTGGGCTACGAGAGCTCAAGCATGCAGGCAATAGAACGAATGATTTGTTATTAAGGAAATATTTGGAAACCATTTGTTTTTTCTGGTTATGAATGGAAACTTAAAAAATGGCCAAAGCGTGGGATGAACTTTTTTTTTCTTGTAACAGGAATAAATGTACAAAAGGTCAGCATTGCTTGGCTTATAACTTAAACATTAGCTTAAAATGACCACACTGTTTCATAATTCGTCTTTTTTCCCTAGCCCGAAATAGAAATAAAAATCTTAATCTTTAACTTCAAATTTTCTTCAGAACATTTAAGTTGTCTCTCATTATGTTTAAGACCTTTAACATTCTGAGACCCGACACAAGTCTCTTTGTAAAACAAACTGATAGTTTGGCCTAAAAACACAAATCGCGAGCTCAATTCTTTGCTGCTCTATCTCCACTTTTGGTCTATTTAGAGATACATCTGTCATATGAAAGAGAAAAAGTAAATCTACCAATTATTTCACCGATCACTTGTCCAAACAGGTAGTTTTTGAAAATCATTTTGTCCTTTCTCCTATATGCTAAAACAGTTGTTAAACATAAAATATCACTTTTCTCAAAAGGCAAAAAATGGAGATAGAGCAACAGAGAACTGAGTTCACAAAATATTAATATTTATATTGTACTATATGATCATTTGTGCTACCTAAATACGGATCTGCTTCATTCGGAGGTGAATGTTCTAAAATTATTTTCACATAGGAAACGCCCAACATGATCTCATTGTCAGTCTTTTGAAGCAACTCCTTAGCGTGCATAAAAAAAAAATATCTTAGTGTGGGCTAAAGAGAGTTAAATTACAAAAGTTGCTAAAAGGAACACTGAATATAACGCCAGAATGAATGATATCTCAAGGCATGGGGAGTGGAGACAGAATCAATGACAAATACCAAGGAACCTTGACACCCACGACAATAAGAGCCAGTATGGAACTCAGTTTCACAATCTTTAAAGACATGCAGGAGGTGAAATTATTCCATTAATTTGACAACAAGATGAACCTCAGAGATAACCACCCGCAGGATGTTGAGAGGTGTAAAGAAAATTAGCTCAAGATGAAAAGTAATTTTTTAAAATATTGAGTTCAGGAAAGACAGAACAAAAGATATAAAGACAGACATTTTTGCCGGGATGAAAGTAAAAGAGTTATGGCAAAATTGCATCCAGTGAAAAGAGGAGAATATGGAGAATGCTGATCGCGGAGTTTAATAAATTATATACAAGGCACAAAAAATCTTGACGATAGTGACATTCCAGCAAACGCTTTTTTGAAAGAAGAATCTTCGATTTTTCACCTGTCTAGTGCATGGTCAGCTGGATAATTCACTATGTGTTTCTTTACAAACTCCAATGACCTGAATCAACAAAGGAAAACGGGGACAATAATAAGTCATAAATAGTAAAAAAATCACTCACACCTGTTTGCTGCAGTGATAGGATAGAGTTGAAATCAGGGATGGTATTATAAGCCATATCTTTATTATTTTATTATGCTCTTTTCCTGGAAACAGACACTGGTGAACTGTTCTCCTCTCAATCTCAAATCTGCTTAACCTTTCCGAAGAGTAATTGCGGGCCAACAGTGGCAAATGTCACAGTATGGCTAGTGGAAAGAGAATTCTTAATAGCATAGTTGTGGTCCGTCCTATATTCTAGCTATTGGAACCCTCCCGGGGGGGAGGGGAGGGTCCGGGGTAGGTAAGTAGATTCTTTGCTCCCACCTGCAGCCGGTAAAAGCCCGCCATCCTCGATATTCCAGGAGTGACATCTCTTCTCTTCTCTCCTTGCTCCTGTCTTCTGTTCCGTTCTCTTTCCTCTCTTCTTCTTGACGTGTCAACGCATCTTACCGTGTTTGGCACAATATAGCCATGATCGTGCTGATGTGCCGTTAAACCCTAACACAAACAAAAAGCTATTGGAAGAGCAATCTTTATAACGTAGCTACATTTTAGCAAACTTTGTAGTCTAGTTGTTTAAAATAGTGGACCCTAAATATGAATCATTTAGATGAGTCATCGTGGCTATCTATGATTGATTTTATGGATACAGCTAATGGAAAGAGAACTCTTTATAGTATAGTCATATTGGCAGCAAACTATTCTTTAAAGTAATTACTGGAAACAGTAATCCTTATAGTTGCCTAAACAAAAACCTTTGCGATGAGTCACTGTGGCTATGAATGGTAAACCTCACAGCATATCTATTGGACAGTGTAATCTTTATGGATTGGGCAGGTCGTCAAGGTCTACCTTTTAGTTTAATTACTGAAAACAGTAATCCTTACAGCCTGAGTATACTAGCAAACCTTGTGTCCGACCCTTTGGAAACAGTGAACTTTATGTTCTTGTTATTGCAAACCGTGAGAGGTCGGCGAGAGAATGAAATGTACCGAGACAAATCCATTCTGTGCCAGCCGTGATTCCATCTGCCCGACAGTGGTTTTTTATGGCTTTGTCCCACAGGAGGCGTCATCAGCGCGTCTGTCTGTTCCGGGAAGTCGAGTATTATTGTCCCTTCTGGTCATTATTTCAGCCAATGACGCATTTTCAGTGGGTTCAAGCTCCGCAAAAGCGCTTTATATTGCACATTTTCTTTTTCTCATTAGCTGTTTAACAGAGAAGTTGGTAGACCAAAATGGGATCTATTTGTATTACGAAAGGTGTTGATTTTATTTATTTATTTATTTATTTATTCATTCATTTATTTATTTTAGGGGCGTGGGGGGAGGGGGGGGGTGCTATTTAAGATACAGCCAAAAACGTAATTATGCACTAGATAGCTATGAAATCTTAGCTCTGGAACTGGGTTGTGGTGTCCCTGCTACCCATCCACTCATTTTCATACTTTACGAGTACCACGAAATCGTCAGTGCTAGGCCTACTATCATTTCCCCGACCATCGATATTATTAATGCTGCTTACCATGGTCATTCCCTGTGCTGTAATACCATTCTTAAGGAGGGGGGCGGGTCCAGAAATTTGGATTTTGCTAAAAAAATGCGATTTTGGGTTTTTGTTTTCTCTTAAAAGCCCTGCCTTTTCTGCGTATAA
>JBCEWB010154970.1:0-10593 GCA_039654565.1 Peronia peronii
TAGATAGATAGATAGATAGATAGATAGATAGATAGATAGATAGATAGATAGATAGATAGATAGATAGATAGACGGGTGTGTGGATGAACGAATGGATGAAGGATGGATGGATAGATGGGTGGATGGATGGATGGATGGAAGATGGAAACATGGATGTATGCGTGGCTGGACTGAAGGATAGATTAATAAATGGATGAGTGAATGGGTAGATGAATGGATGGTTCAGGGACGGAGGGAGGAGGAACCCACCAACTGGCATCTGTCTTCTAACTTCAACAGGTAACAAAAAGCTAGTATGTTCGTGCAATTTTATTAATTGTTGATTGAACAGGTAAATTTGGACTCTCTCCTCTAGGTCATCTGCAAATCATGAGCGTGCGACGTCTATTAAAAGATACTGCGTATAGAATGGATGAGTAACTTGGGATAGTGTTGGAACATCGGATCAAAATGGAAAAGAGATGATTAGTGGTAAGCTGACCGTGGATGCCTCAGATACCTTTTTCCCGCACACGAAAGAACATTTTTTGGACGTACTTGGTACTGTTCTTAGCAGTGAAATGGTTAATTTATAAATCGGGGAATGTGTCAATGAACAAAAAAACAATAAAGATTCAGATATATAGAAGAACTATTATTATACGATACAATTAACCCTATAAAAATAGACACTTTACAAGTCTATTGAGTACCTTTTGTATATTCTTCAAAAACAATCTTCAAGAGAAGAAATTGTAATGTTAATAAGAAAGAATAGAAAAATCAAACATTAAGAGATCGATCCCCTATCAACAATGGCGACTGTGGCACTGTTCGTGTAAAAATGTGGCATCTAGTATTCTAATATAAAATTACAATGTATAAAAGTTCCGGTGTTCATCAATGCAACAAACATGCAGGAACCCTATGTGATCAATTATCTTGTTAAGAGAACATGGAGATATTTAAGCGGGAATTTTTTTTTTTATAAATAACAAAACATTGTCTGACATATAAAATCTGTACACAGATGGTTCTTCATTCCCTATATAAATAGAAGAAAATGTGAAAGACTGGCAGCCCCCAAAACAATTGTTTTAAAAGGTGGCGATATTTAACAGTTAATGTGTCTTAAATATACATTTTTATCTATGCAAAATGGTGTCAGTGAGGCTGCATGCATGCAATCCAGGTGAGTAACTTGAATGAGATGTCTTATTGGTAGTTTCAGATAGAGAAGATAGGATTGAAAGTCTCATAAAATATATACAGCAAGAATAATTTTAAGAAAAGAGAAGGGAAAAAACCCCGTAGCTATAAAACTGCCGCGGAAATATAGGGAGTTTAATGTCTGCAAAATGTTTATAATGAGATTTAGAAAAGAATGGTAATCGAAGTAAAAAAACATTGATCAAAGAGGTTGTTAGGCTAAGCCCAGAGGGCAAACTGGTTAATCAATGATATAGATGAACTTCAGTGTCTTAAAGGAAGTATCAGCTCGCTCTTTTAAGAGTAATGTATGGGTAAGCTCATTTGTTGTTTGTTATCGTCCTGACTCTCTTGCCCATTCATCCAGTCTGATCTGTCGCTTCTCTCTAGTTGTCGTCGTTTTCAACAGGACCGTCTTACAAATCAATGTCAATTTCCTTCGGGCAAATCATTTTTCACTCTAGGAATTTGCCAGGAAATTCAATGGCATTCTGGAGTTTTCAACATAATTTATTGCCCTCTAATGAGATCTACATCCCAATAGATTACCTGAAAATCATGGGATCTGTACATTTTCTGATTGAAAACTACCGAGTTAAAACCGTCCAAATTAGGATGAAAAATGCATTCTCTCCCACTGCCATCCTTCCCCCATCTACCACCCCAAAGCGTACAGCAATAAAAGAAAACAGGTGCTCCTTCATTTAGCAAGTGGGTTGATTCAGAATCCTCTTTTATTTATCTCTGAACTATTTTGTTCCTCTTCAATGGAGAGAAAATACTAGAAAGAAAATGAACTGATGATATTTTCAGTTTATATTGAAAATGGCACATTCCGAAATCTGTGTCTTAGACACTTTTATCAGCTGGTGCCAGCATACATTCTTATTTTAATCTCTGTCCTTTGCTAACCACTATGTGTCCCTCTTTTATGCTCCACCATAAGAAAGCTAGATCGAATGTACAATGTGCAACGATCAATGTTTTCCCCAAGTAGGCGTACAAGATGCCGTGGTCGCTCATACGTCAATCCGTCATTTCGCAAGATAGAATACGGCTTTCGGCAAAAATTAATCAGGTTTCTCCTAGTATAGTGAAATAGTTTCAGAAATTGAACTAGTAATTTTTGTCTCTCCAGGAAGCTGATTTGGTAATGTCAATCTTTTTAGTATGTTTCGTTAGCTAAAATTCCAGTTTCTGCAGAATAACTAATTCTATTGTGTCGAACATTTTCAGATTCTTTTATGGATGATCTCACTGTCAAAACTGTCAATATTTTCCCTCTGTTAATGTTTCAAAACTGTGGTTTTTGTATTTCATAAGGCCACACACAAAATAATCATCTTTTTATTTTTAAGGTATGTAGACCTTTATAAGTATATATAATTACATATACCCTCACCGACTCATCGTGATTATGACGGTGCTCAACAATCAGCGACTGAATCCGATTTTTCTTTTTCTCTCTTCTGTCTCCTTTCCAATTATTTTTAAAACAAATGAAATCTGAGATGAATGTGGGCTGGACTTTTACATAATAATATACAAGCTGGTATCGAATCATGGAGTTTTCTATCGACAAGTAATGATGTGTCAAGAGTGCACCTAGTAACCCACAAAAGAGAATAATTCAATCCGCGAAACCCCGGGGCTGTTTTCTAAAAATCCATATAGACCAGTTTATATCTGCTGTTCTCACTAATGAATGGGATTTATGAGAGCAAGGATTTCTTATCAACTCATTAAATGGTCGGAAGTACTGAATATACCGTATGATCATGTCTACACAAGAAGGCACGGTTGCAATTAGGGCTCATTTGTGAAACATTTGGGTTGATTAAAAGAATTTGATGTTGTTGTTGATTATTGCGGTCCAAATTTTTATCCTCTTTTTCAAAATAAAATCCTGTCTTTAAATCAGTGGAGGGACTAGAAACAGCATATTAGAAGTTTTCATTTAATGGGACATTTGTTACACTTGGCATTGTAATTATTGCTGCTGTCATTTGAGTCCAAGCTTTATGTCATACTGACCTTAACATAAAAATAAACATTCCTGGAAACAGAGTACAGGGAGCAAGAATTAGAACTGTGAACCGATATAAAGAGTTGGGGTAACAGAAAGACTTAATTTGTTGATCTTCTTATCCTTTTTATCGGATAGCACACAGTAAGATTTCACATAGGTTTTCCTGAAAATACATGTGCATGATAATGTGCGGAGAAGGCTATGGAATTATGATGTCTCTGTCCATTCAAGACTGTCTTATAAACCTGTGTGTGAGAGAGCGTTGACTGAATATCATTGACATGGAGATCACGGATTTTGTTGCAGGTAGCAAAGCTCAATGGAACAACAATAACTGTTGCTGTGGATGTGATCGAATAGTCCTCTTCAACTGACAGCTCTTGAAACACGGAAACAAAGTGAGCTGGAATGAAGTAGTTTGTGGAGAGGTTGATGATCGATTGGTGGGGGAGGGCGGGGAGTTAGGGGGGAGGAAGTGTGTGTGTGTGGGGGGGGGGGAGGAGGGAATTAGTCGTAAATCAGTCTGCGGTGTGTGTGTTGGGGGGAGGGAATTGGTCGTAAATCAGTCTGCGGGGGTTGACGTAAGTGGATAGAAGAAAGAATGATATAAACTCTGAATAAAAAACAAAAAGGAAAACATATATAAAAAAAAAAAAAAGAAAGCATGCAGAAAAAAAGAAGAAGAAAAAAAAAGAAAGCAAAAAAACTTTAAAAAAAAAAACAAAAAAAGAAAGAAAACAGAGAAAAAAAAAGAAAAAAAAGAAAGCAGAAAACTTCAAGAAAGTAAGTAAGAAAGAAAGAAAAAACAAAGAGGAAAAAAGGAAAGAAAGAGAGGCAATGAAAGAAAAGAAGGGAGAAAATATAAGATAAATAAACAAATAAATGAATAAACAAATAAATAATAAATAAATAAATAAATACATAAAGAAAGAAAGAAAGAAAGAAATTGTTAAGGGCATGTATACTGTTTTAGAGCTGCGATATCGAAAAAGTATAGACTGATGTTCGAACTCAATCCTACATCTGATAATCGATACTGGGAAAGTAAAAATGAAAGCTACGGATCTTTTTCACTTTCACAAAACAGCTAAACATATTTCAAAACATGGAATCAGTTGTCGGTCATCACAAGTACACCATGAGCTCTCCCTATGGTGTCTCAGGTTCTCTGGTGTATAGAGGAATTTAAGAATTACATTTTATTCAGGGATCAATTGGGAAGAAGATATTATTTTGATAAGCTGGGTAGAAAAAGGTCCTTGTTAAAGACCCGAAACGTAAATGTTGAAATAAAAAACAAAACAAAACAAAACAAACAAACAAACAAAAAAAACAAAGAACACTTGAAACCCAAGGAAGAAAGATGCCTCACGATCAGTATTGAAATTTATATTCTTTCTACATCTACCCATTCCAGTCATTGGATACTTGCGATGTTGCTCCTATGTTATGTTTCTCTCTGAATTTCAGTTTTACTCTGACGTTTACAATCTATAGTCTGAGGGTTGAGCGCTGAACAATGCTTCTATGAGAGAATTGTACATTACTGAAGAGTGTTTGAACATTGCATCAAATATAAAATACGTGAAACTTTCTGCACAGTTTTACGCAATCTAATTAGCGATAGAGAGAAGTATTGATGCCGCCCTCCATGAAAGGCTAGACTTAATAAACTAAATCATGGTTGATGAGGTAAGAAAACAAACAAAGCGGAGAAGACCATACAGGGCAAAAGAAAAAAGACCTCAACTTATAAATATAAGCCGAAGGAATCAATATAATCAAAATTAATGCTGCTTGAATGAGTTTTGGTCTTGATTAAAAGCGGAACTACAATAATTCGTTAATCATATGAAGTAATGCCACCATCCATATAGCAGATACAATCAAAGACTGCATCATCCTCTTTCATTTACAGAATTATCTTTTAGCAAGATTAAAGAACCTGACATAATATAATGAATACCTTCTCTTTATATCAATAACTATTTAGAATTCTGATAAGACAAAAGTGTTACAAGCTGTCCTTATCAGTCGCCAATGGATGAACTGCATTTTTTAAAATCCATCTTCTGTCACTTCACGCAAGATGATTTTCTGACTTAGTAATTAGTAGTTTCATATAGGCAACTGCTTTTAGCATACAGGAATAAAGTAAGAATTGGTTGGAGAAGTCGTATTTCTCTGCCTGAAGAAAAAAATCTCTCGTTCTAACATTACATTATTTGCTGCTTTTACGATAAAT
Organism: Peronia peronii; assembly: GCA_039654565.1. Lineage (NCBI taxonomy): Eukaryota > Metazoa > Mollusca > Gastropoda > Systellommatophora > Onchidiidae > Peronia > Peronia peronii. Next base: position 5,463 of record JBCEWB010154970.1, read on the forward strand.
TAAGTGTGAATATAGTCATGCACTGCTTTTTCTGATGTTGACCCAGCTATTAGTTATGCTGATTTGAGATGCCAAATTAAATAATTCATTAAGTAGTTTTAAATTAAGATGCAATCATAGTTATTTGTGACCCCAATATAACAGTGCATTACCGAAACACCACTCTCCTTTACTTTTATGAACGGAGGAAAACAGGTGTATCGAAGCCATTACTTTATCACAACCCAGGTTGTTTAAGAAAACGGAGACATTGGAATAAAAAAAAACAGATTTTTATCTTAATTGCCCGTATTTCTGTTACACCTGAGGCAAATTTTATCCGCCTCTAGGTCTGTTAGATGTCAGTATCACAAGCAAAAAAGAGAATTCTGTTAGACTTTCAATTCAGAAAATAGTCAAATTGAAGAAAGATATGATAAATTATATTGAGTAGATCCCTTTGCAAACTCAACAGTAAATTGAGCAAACATATTATGCTACTCGTATATGTCACAGTAGGCATAATTATCTAGATGGATGACGAGACTGAGAAAGCCAAGAAAATAATCTGATGACTGATTTATGGATGAAATTTTCTTTGATATTTTCTAACAAATCTCAGAACTGGACAGGTATAATTACATTCACACACAGAAGAGAAATAAACACTGCCAGTTAAAGATCATCTTAGTGTTAGACTGTCTCAGGCAGACAAATTTTTTTTAAAAAGATTTTTTTTTGTCTGTTGATGTAAACTTAGTTTGAATACAAAGTTCAACTGTGTTTGTCTGATGGCATGGAAAATGCTGCGGTATTGAATTTTTTCCCCAACACAGTACTTAAATACATCCCAGATCTCTTGACTCTCTCTCCTAATGGATCAATTGTAACAGCCTGCTTCAGGGTACACTTCAGTGTGTTTTCATCTCTAAGATTGAAGAGGTAGCTGAACTCATCGCAAATGAGAGCATTTCACTAAATAGAAATCCAAAGTGTAAAAAAAAAAAAAAAAAGCAGTAAGTTTCGAATTCAAATAAATTGTACAAATAATTCTTCAAAAATGGATCTACGTTGAAGCTCTGTTTCAAATTTATACCAACTTAACTTTAGCATTTTTGTTCTTGTTGTTGTTGGTGGTGTTTACAACTGTGCATTTCGAAACACCACACATAGCTGAAAGTAAAGATACATTATTTACAGAAAAAAGGAAAAGGAGATGACGAGAACAAGAAAGCAGTCTGTACCATACTGACCCCGTGTTATCTTCATTATGGTAACAAACGAATTTCTTCGAGAGGAAAGGAGGTTTCTTAGTGTTGGAAAGGGCGGGGGAGAGAGGAGGTAGAAAGATGGGGATATTTTTCTTCTTCAATTATTATTCATCTTTTCTTGTTCAGACTGTGATTAAAAACACATATGCCACGAGATTTGCATTAAGTATTCAGTGGTCCTCTCCTCTTTGTTATTTTTTTTTCCTTCTCCAAAGTTTAAGTGAAAAAGAGGCTGGGGAGGAGACTCAAACCATGTGAACTCAAAAAGATTAAACCGCACATTGTAGACAAAAGGCGAGTTGTTAGATTTTTATCTAAATGAAGATGACCGAAATGAACCATCATAAACTTTGAGTCAGCGTTAGTAGTAGATATTATCATGCCAACAGACGTGTTATTCCTTGGTTCTTTGTGGACAGAACGAGGTGATTTGATCCATATCGACAGCTTAGATGGCGCTGCGAAAATTGTTCAAACTTAGAAAAAATCGAAAATTAATGGAAAAGGAGAGATCGTTTAAAGTGATATGATGAAATGACAGAGAACAGAAAAATCAAGATGGGAAATGAAAATTGCTATTATAAAAGATGCCTGAATATAACAATAAACAACAAAGAAGAACACCATTTGCTTCAATATTTCTATGATATCAATATTACTCATTTTTTGCCGAAGAGCTGTCTGGGATCTTTCACAATATGTAGATCTAGGATATATTGTCTATTCTTATGCGCTGCCCTTTCTTTACAACATAATAGCAAAAAAAAAAAAAAAAAATCACACAGCATTTAATTAAATAAGCTATTCATAGCTGCAAATGACTGCACTAGATCCTTTCAGCTCTAACTTTACAAACTCCAAAACTATATCGGAAATTGAAAAGTGTATGGGTTGGTGATGGCATATTTAAAAAAAATCCTTTATTGTGTGAAGGCGCGTCGTTGTGCCCAGCTCTATTACTTCCCTTTGCCAGACTCAAGAGGTATTGAACAAGCAGTGTAAAGAGAAAAAAATCCCCTTACTTCATGTCATTCGAAAGACCAGAAAATTTGATAATACTATAACAAAGAAGAGAAAATATTCTCTTTAAACAATAATTATTTTTGCTGATTTTGCATGGTGTGTGTTCAAGTAAAGGGCGCAAAAGTGATCTCTTTTTCCTCCTAACACATCTTGTTGTTCAACTCTTCTTTTGTCTGGTAAAGGGAAGTAATAGGGCTGGACAAAACGATCTCCCACTGTTTGGATATTTCAAAGGCAGATTTATCTACAGCTTTTTTCGAATTCAGTGATTGCAGTGACCCTGCCGATTATGGTATTAGAAACTGTATTTTTCTATCAACAAAATAAAATTTGTATTCCAAGATTACATGCAATAACGTAACTTATTCGTTCAAAGTATGTGTGTCGAAAAGGACACCATGGACATCTCGACATGTTTTATTCGCACCAGTGTATACAAGCAAGAACTGGATTACTGATGTTCTGTGTTATTATTGATTCGTTTCGCCATATTCCATTTGGTTTCTCATTCATTATAAATGTCGTACCTCAGTAATTGTCTATCCAAACTAATTAAACTTGTCATCCCCTCCCAGTTCCCATTGAACATTGTACTCGTTATGCCAAGTTTGCCTTCAGTACTACTCGAAACTATTATTAATTTTGTTTATTTCTTCTTTATATCACATAGCAAAGATACCGTGCATTATTTTAACTCACTTGAAGTATAAAATCACATTTTGTGTTAAGAGTCATGACCTGGAGAGGTTTCCATCTTGGCTAGCGAATTTTTACTGGTGAACGGCTGAATAGGTCTTATCTACAGGTTGTAAGTGTTTTAATCACTTCTCAAAATGTTAAATCAAATATAATGGGAAAAGTGGCCCATAATCCTATTTCGAGGCTAGTAAAATAATATCAAAAGCTCTCTTCAACAAATGGTGGCGAGAGGGTTTCTAAAAACTTTCTACAGAACCAACTCATACCTCTTACGACAAAAGTAAATTTACAAATTTACTTGTTTACAAATTAACAACTGGACTATTTTATGGCAAAAAAAAATATTTCACATAATATAAACTATTTTACATAATACAAACTCTGATCTAAAGTCAAACAGCTACACAGACAACATAAACTCAGACATCGATTCCTTGCTCTTGCACATATTTGGTGGTTCGATAGTCCAATATGTTACCTCAATCCTGTCTAAGATTTGTCTGTTTTTGTGGTAACTTATCTTTAAGCTGCATTTAAGTGCTTGGCTATCCCCTTCCTAACATCTGGACCAATAACATCCCAGTCAGAGCTTCCATGGTTGAATTGTAAGACCAATCCTAGTGAAGAGACTCATTAGTATCAATCTGAAAAGTGTATTCTGGTCTCTCGCTCTCTCTCTCTCTCTCTCTCTCAAAAGTTCACTGACCCGGGCGTCAGTATGTGCCTTTATCAAGAAAATTCATTTTCATCCTTCCGGCTATGAATCTTGTGGAGAGCTGGAGCAACTGACAAGGCGCTGCAAATCATGTTAACTCTAGGGTGAGCAGCGTGTCAGAAGTCCACAGTGATTTTCCTTCCTGGCCTCTTCAGCAAATCCGAGATGGCAGCTAGTATCTTTGAAGCTCTAAGCGGCCAGGCCAAGGAAAAGGGAAGGAATGGGGAAAAGGATGGAGCAGGTCTAGTTTGCCTGGTCAATACAGATTTTTGGACTAGTGCTAGTACTAGCATGGGGGATAGATAGGAGGAACGCAGAAAGGGCGGATCAGTTAGGTACAAAAAGGTGAATAGATTCAAATAGTTTCTTAAAGTGAGTCTCATCTCAAATTCAGTTTAACATGAATCAATTCCAGAGCACAACTAGAAGACCAACGGAAAAAATGTAATACTTTGGCGATTATTGAGTGTCGAATTAAAAAGTTCGCCAATTTACATACAGAGCTCGTTAAAATATAGATCTGTCCTAGAAAATTAACAGGCATAGTTATCTGTGGAACTGATCGCGATCGTTCTTCATTCTCCTCTGAGCTTATTGTCGTCGTGCCAACTCAGGCCTGAACCCGACATTTAATTTAAGTTCCATCATTCACCTCGTAATCATAGACCGATTGCTTCATCTCCAGACGACGTTGAACTAAAATAACTCTAAAATCTGAAACATAATAGTCACAGTTGTCATCAGCCCCTTCCTTACGAGTAACATGATCTTTTTTTTTTTATTGTGGTCATTCGATAACCTTTAATTCAATCCCCTCATCCTTATCATTTACCTAACAGAAGGCGTTTCCGTCGACGAGTGAGTGCGGACAGGATCAGCGGATTAATAACTTGCAGACTTTTGGACCATTAAATGAAGTATTTGGGATGATCACACATTTACGTACCATATAATAAAACAGAAGCCTTCAATTCCCGTAACTCGATGATTTACGGGATCTAGACTGCTTCTGACAATTAAAGGGTTCTTATTGCTTTGCTCACGCAGCGGGATATTGTATAAAAATAGCATTTCCCCAAGTGAACATTTGTTACGAAGATTGGAGGGATATTGACTCATGAGTATTGATTTTACTTTTTTCAAGTGTAGAAAACATTGAAATAGTTAACTCTTTACTCACTGGGCCCAGTGTAAAGCTATATATCTACCTTCATTTGCATATTAAATAGTATTTTTATTGTTGTTGTTGACGGTAGCTTTTAAGGCAGTTTGCTGAACAACGAGTTATAACTACTTTGGCCCGATGTATGTTTGACACTCCCTGTACTCAATTAAAAGCAACTTTGTGAGAACGAGTCAGCAAAGCAGGGAAAGAGAGAGAGAGAGAGAAAGAAATGAGAGGGGAAGAGGAGGTATTGAATAATTGAATAATTAATGATTTCAT
>JBCEWB010154981.1:0-10593 GCA_039654565.1 Peronia peronii
ATAGATAGATAGATAGATAGATAGATAGATAGATAGATAGATAGATAGATAGATAGATAGATAGATAGATAGTACATGGGTAAGTAAACAAGCAGACAGGCTGAGAGAGAGAAAAAGGTTATAATTATGTGTATTAATAAATACATGTAATATTTTTCTAAATACGTAAGTACATGCACGTTCTTGAAAACTCATAACCGGATTGTCTCAGTAAGTCACCCACAGGCGTTTTGTGTGCTCCTTTTAATGTTGTTGAACTCAAATCGTGTTTATGAAGCACACGATGTAATTATCACTACGGAGGAGAGACAATTTGGAGAGAGATGTTTAAAGAGAAATAAAATTTGATGCCTATTCCTAACTGTTTATGTGGGCTCACATTTGTTAATGCAGATGAGCGAACACGTACAAAACAGATCACATTATTGAGAAATATAAAAGAAAAGATAGTAAATTATCTTTTTAATAAGAAAAAGAAAAGAGCAAATTGCTGCTGATGGACAGAAAACAAAATATGGGGCAAAATGGAAAATATGCAAGTGGGCGGATAGGGCGAATTAACCCTCAAAGTGTCAATTGCAAATGATAGAGTGTCATTTTTATGATGAAATTAACATCCAGGTATTAAGTATGGCAGTTTATGTTTTAAGATCAAACAATAAGAGCGCTATGTTATTACACTTGAAAGTTGTGTATAAAGAAATTCCGGTAGAAATTATGATGAGGTTGTCTTTGACGAGATCGGCCCCAGACACTTCCAGGGTTAAGAGAAAAGATTACGAAAACAGGGCAGAAGAAAAAATTATAGTTTAAAACAACATGAAACAAAAGATTTTGAGGTACAGCCATTTATAACTTTGTAAATTAAAAATAATGCAACAAGTCCTTGAAAGGATGGCTGAGTGAGCGAGAAGAGACAAATAACTGAGGAAAATGTGAATGAGTGTCGTCGTAAGAGAATGGTATTGGGGGAATACGAAAATTTAATGAGATTAACTGCAGTATGTAAATTGTAGTTTTCTGGGAAGCAAAATTTTACAGGGACATTAATGGGAAGTAATATAGAAATTCCAGGAGAATAATCATAACCGCATCAATGACGATGTATAGCTGAATTCGGGAAATAATCAGTTTTTGAGGAACATTAGTAATAGCAGGTATGTATTTAAGGGGAGGGAAGGGCGAGGGGAGGGCAAAGGAGAAGAATAGGAAGGTAGGGAAAAAACTATAATCCCCTACAAATGTATAAACTTATTCAAACACAAATATGTACATGCACTTAGGACCCATAGATATGGGAAAAAGTGAGGAAAATAATCGAAGATCAAACTATCGTATAAGAAGAAAAAAAAAATAATGAAACAAGAGGCCATTATCTTTCATTAGGGAAAAGGTCATTTCGGTTCTTTGCACAAATTAAAAACTGACAGCCGCCCCTTTGTATTCGCTGGCAAGGCCGTACAGTTTCGATAAACTGATAGACCCAGTGCTCTGATGAATTTCCATACCCTGAGATTCAGGACGCTTTCTCTTCTTTTTCTTTTTTTTACATTATTATTGCTAAGCAGAAATGATCTTGATTCTGCACAATCGTTAAATAGGTTCACAGTTTCCTACTCTCTGGTTCACCGCTGTAAAATTGGTCGACTATCAACTCACATTCCTAGATTATACTCTTTGATTTGGCTCACCTCGTTTCTGTACTTCAAAAAAAAAAATAATATATGGCTTATTCTAAAGATTCTCTGGTATTAGAAGATACAACTGATTCTAACCGAAAGAGATCATTGAACGTTCAGCCCTGATGAATCATGTTTTTTTTAATATATATATTTTTAATCTAAAATTATATGTCTGTCTTCATAACTTCCCTTTTTCTCTCTCTCCTCACTCTCCTTCTATGTGTTTGTCTATCTGTCTTCTTCTCTCTTTTTTTTATTAATTAGAAAATTAGATGTATTTGTGGTATAAGTTAGAAGGGATACACATTGAAGGTAATATGACAAGGAGATGGTTCAGGTGATTGGACAATGTGATATGATACTTCAGAAGACATACTCAGAGACTGTCCAATACAATTTGCTCCACAAAAATTCTTCACTTCATCCCTCGCTGTCTGTGTGTCTGTCTGTCTGTGTATGTCTGTCTATCTATCTGTCTGTCTGTCTATCTTTCTGTCTCTCTCTCACACCTTTAAAGGATTAGTATGATTGTCGGTATCGTTCTTACCTAAATGTCACGCCATGAGGGTATCGATTTCGCATTAAACTCTCGGGTGACATTACGGGCCGGGGGTAAATTAATGACGCAATTGAGTGTATGCGTGGAAGACAAACGAATGACGGTCCAGGGGCAAGATTCCATCTATTGCAATAGGAGACGGATTCTATTTGTACGCCTGGTCCAGGTCGGCAATGTCACAGCAACTAAATGGACCTCGTTAGGGGAAATTAATCGGTTAATATGTTTACTTTATAGAGATATATGAGGTCCATTTATTTTGAGAAAATTGCCCTTTTATTTTTCTCTTTTTCGTGTAGGAAATTGGCTGGAGTGTGCCTCACATGCATATATTTCATTCGCGAGAAAGCTTATCCCTATTAAATTCTCATATTTATAGTCAATTTTCATCATGGATAATATTATTTAAATTTGAAAAATAAAACTCAGAGCACTGTAAACAGTTTTGAATAGACTTTGAAAGGCTTAGTGTGATTTATCTCTTAGGTAGCATAGGACTTTGAATATGATTGCTGTGTAGAGAAACTAGAAAAGAGAAAAATCCATCTATTAATATATATCTTTTTTTTCATTCAATTCAACGGCAAGCCATTTAAAAACTCTGTAATATAAAGATTCTTTGACTCTTAGTTTCGATGTGATATCAAAATCGCGGTCCTTTACACTGCTGATTCTTTTCCTGATTAGTTCTTTATTTTGGAAAAAAGACAGAAAATAGGCTGTATATCATATAGAGAAATATTTTCTACGGCCAACTGTTGTTTGGCACCAACACTAGATCTAACCCTCTGATGCAATAAGACTGTTTGGCTCTTAAAAGCTAACATTGAAGTTATCACAGAGCGGACAGTGGTGAGGACTGGACTCACAGGGGTTATGGTAGCCAACGAACCAATTAAGTCGTTTGATGTCTGGTGAACCACATAACAACTAACATTTGATTCTTAATTGCTTCCGTATTACGCTAACGGCTTACTGAAAAGGAAGACAGGCTGGATTAATCAGGAGTGGTTTAGTTCTTCTATTCATTGTGTCACGTCTTTCCTCGGTACAGTGTCCTGGCATTGATTAGAATGGAGGAACTAATTAAATGCCGAAATGTCGAAGTAAGATAGACTTTGTGGTCAAAGCTCGATGGCAAATTCGATGTCAGTGAGTAGAAGTATACAAGAGGACTCGAAATCCGAATACGAACTGAGGTCTTACATGCTCTGAATCTTACAAATAACTGCAGGCAGTTGAATACTCCAAGAGCTACAAACACTGAGCAAAATATCGATAAGACCCCTGCAAAGAACAATACCAGGAACAATAAGTATTGAGCAATGTGGCAGTTAGTAGCGTGAAAAATGCGACGTAGAAGAAACAATATAATTGTAATCAAATGAACATAACAGAATAAAGTGTCAAGGTGAGAAAAAAATCAAAAGTACTAATGTGATACATATGAAATATTTGATAAAATGATCTGCAGTCACACTGTCGAATCAAACAGTCGAGAGCATATTGAACCACTGTCTACCAGATGATACCTTAGATTTCTTGGAGCTCAGAATAGGCGAGGGTGGAGGGTGGGGTGAGGGGGAGCTGGGATGGTAAATAGCTTACTCTCCCCCCCCCCCTCCTTCCCCCTCCCCTCCACAAACACACCCCACTCCCCGGAAAACCCAATGTGACATCATGTCTATCAGTGGCAAGACGAATATATCAGCAAAATCCTAGGATTGTAATAAAGGCAACATGATATTTGAATAATTTTTACTCACATTGGCTGATGAACGTGGACGCCACAATATAACTCGCGGCATAAATAATTTAAAATCTGGTGTTTTCTTACTCTGATAATTTGGTGTTTAGTTGAGTCTCTCAGATATTCGTGAACATGCAGGACAGCTGGATGAAATATCCGGAGCGAGGAATGATGAGAGTTTAGAGACAGAATGAGAGTTTTATATAGAAGGGAAATGTCAGAGGGATGAGGTGGGAAGGGGGGAGATAGAGAGAGAGAAAGAATAAAAGACAGAATGTGAACTGAAGAAGAAAGTGAAAGAAAAAATGAGAAAAGGGAGAGAGAGAGAGAAACGGGGAAGGGGGAGGGGGGGGGGGGAGGAACTGAGACAAAGGCATATTTGTATACCTCAAAACTACAAGAAAACATCAAACAGCACTTCTCTATAGTTTTATCATTAGCTGTGGGACACTTGGCGGCGTCGCTGAGAAGCTCTCGCGCGCGCAACCCAAAAGGAATGGGAATGAAATAGAATCTACAAGACTCACAGACGAGGGCATTAGTGCCATTGATGGTTACAAATTTGGAATTATCCCATCTTTACCACTCCCCAACTTCCTCTGTTCTTTTCCTTCTATTTCCTTCCTCCTCTCCTTCCCTCCTCCAGTACTCCACTCTGTTATGGCCGCCTATGGCGAGTCTGGAGAATTAAAAAAGAAAATGGCCACCTGGCCTTTTTCCCCTCTTCTTATTGTCGCTCTTCCGCCGCCGGAAATGGACGAGAAAAAGGGGACAGAACCGCATTGTGGGTGGAGCCCCTATCTGTGATTTATAACAAAATCCAACAAAATGAGAAAAAGAATGGCTTGACATGCCGAAAGCGGGATGGACTGGGGGCGGAGAGAAGGGGGAAAGAGGGAAGGGAGGGAGAAGGGGAGAGGAGAGGAGGAGGAGGGGGGGGGGGGCAGAGAAAAGAGAACAAGAAGAATTCGTTCGATTCGGTCCTAGGAGAGAGAAACCAGTAGTTGTAGTGGGAAGTGGCCGCACACACTCGCCCAGTTAGTCTCATCGTTATGAAGTGAATGGCTTTCCCAAAGACCGTGGCGATTCTCCCTGAGGAGTAGAGTCGAATCGCATCTGAACCTGTGGTCACAATGAAATAGTAGGTTGGCTGAGGAGTGACAGGATAGACAGAAGAGTGGGAAAGAGAGAGAGAGAGAGTGAAAGAGAGGAGGGACAAAGGTGAATCAATTCATAGGGATGCCAGTGAACAGGTGTTGTTTTTTGATTGGCTTGTCAGCGCTACTATTCATCTGCTGCGCGCGCCTAATCGCTGCCGGATAGTCATGGGGGAGGATATAACACCGGAAGTGACCTACCTAGACAGGTAATCATGTAATTTCAATATCATTTCACATGTTTCAAAACCTGAATGAATGACTTCTGTCTATTTTTCCTTCCCACTGATGTACATGTAATAAATTCCGTGTATACATATTACATATATGCATTTTCATACAGTTTATTTGAAAAAAAAAACTGAAACGATGTATGTATTATATAAATTATACGGGATCATCATTAAACTGCAGAATAATATTATTCATCTTTAACCACTGCGATCTGAGCAAGTCATCTTGAAAATACTTTATTTTGAGACAGTGAAATCTAATTAGAGTGGATGGGTGTATAATTGCTGTTATTATTTGTTTCAATTCATAAACATTTCTTCCTTATATGAATGAGGGAATGCAATAGAATGAAAAAAGAAAGTGAAAAATTCGCTAAATATTATTTAATTTTTGCAAAGTCTAATTCTATGTTATCATGACAGGCAAATAGAATTTTCGTAACTGTCCAAAACATCAGACAAACAGTGCAACAATTGCTCTAAAAATACACAAAGGCAAACACGTCTGGCTTTTATAATCCCATAAAACATCCTCAATTCTCAAAGTTCCTGATAATAGTAATGATATGATGTTGCTGTTGTTTGCATAATTTTGATTTATCGATCTAAACTTTTATCAAAATGAACGCGACATACGTAAATATTGTCTAAGCCATCCAGACCGTTTTTATTTCGCCATTTTTAAAATATATATTAGTGGGGAAAATGTGTAAATAATGGAAAAATAGAATCACATCAATTTCATGTTTACTTTGAGAATGTACTTGTAGAAGGTAAATTTGAAAAGTTTGAGTATTACGTCACATATTTTCCCCATTACATTATTTGTCTCTTGGCCAGCCACAATGATTTCTTAGTATTGGACTTGAGCAGAGAAACTGCATCATGAATATGATGAAGGTGATTTGATATCGATGTTTCAATATTGCTGTGAGATGTTGTGAGATGAAGATATAGATTCATGTGCTAAATTTTGTTAATTTTTGCCAATTCGTTTTCTCCTGATTTTAATCATGGATGAGGGATATATATGAATTCGCAACATCTCTGGCTACAGTCAAACTGACTCAAAACTTTTTTCACTACTTGAAAATGTATGAGTTAAGATTTTACGTGATAGTTTTAGTTCAGTTTGGGCGAAAATCAAGATGTGATCCATTTTGACTGGCTGCGAGGCATTTTATTCTGACGCAAAAAGGGGGGGGGGGGGGGATTGTGTTAATTTTTGCCAGTTCTTTCTCCTGATTTTAACTGACGATGAGGAGTCTCTTGAGTTTGCAATATCTCTGGCTACAGTCAAGCATGCTCAGAACTTTGTTTACCACATGAAGATGTATGTTAAGGTTTTACTTGATAGTTATAATTCAGTTTGGGGCGAAAATCGTGATATGATCCATTTTGACTGACTGAGAGGCATTTTATTCTGACACAAATAACTGGGGTGTAAAAATGCTGTGAGGAAACATTGAGTGGAGACATCAGATAGCACCAGTTTGTGATGAAATTAAATCGATTTTGAAATGTGGCATCTATCTTTTTTGTCCTCATATCCATTGTTCTAAAAGAAAAGTGGAAACTGCAACTCATACAAGCTACTCAAATAAACGTCTTCATCCCTACAACCATGTCGGACGTCAGAGCCACCATCACAACATTCTGTCTATCTGACTTTGCCCGATTTTTTATTCATTTACTACCAGGCCAAATTTTGAAGATATTTTGTTTCCTCATAATTTCTTTTTCTAGCATTGTCAGTCCAAACACAAGTCCCAATTTCCACTCTGTACTTGTTATTCTTTACCTTGTTTGTGACAAAGAACAGCTGCTGGTCACAATAAGAGAGAGAGAGAGAGAGAGAAATACATTGATCTCATATTTCTCCTTAGCAAAACAATTGCATCTTTGGCTTTGCATGTGGCTTAACCTATATCATTGCCAGAGACAAGAAAAATATCAAAAACAACCAAGACATATAATATCTCTCTAAGATAGGCTGACAAGAACCATTTACATCAGTCGTTCTAGTCAATCAGCTTTAAGAGTATCGATCAAGAGCCGCTAGCTTAACCATAGATTAATCCAATACAATTTGTCCTACTCAAACCGGCATTTTCACCCCTGCCCACCTTTCCCTTCCCAAAATCTACTCTCCAGAACATCAGTTCATTGAGAGGTTGTAGTACAGAAATGGAGATGTATCTACGCTTTGAGCCTGGCCATTGTAGCTTGCATGATCTGCCGACATTGGCACCGTCACAAGCCAGACAGCGCAATTCAGCTAGTTAGTCCTGATTTTAAAGGAGAACTACCAAGACGAAATGGGAAATGTCAATTTGGCTTTACATCACTGTGCAGCCCTGTTTCTTTGTAACTCCCATATCTCTTTTTTCCCCTCTAAAAACCACACACACAACACAACACATACAGACACACATACACAAGAAAACAAACAAGCACGCACAATAAAACAAAATATGAAGAAACTGGATGTACTAAGGAGAAAACAGGCGGATAAAAGAGGGGAGTGGGGAGGAGGTCGAGTGTTTTCTCCAAGTATTGAGATATTCGTTATGTGGTTTCGTCCTTAATACTCTCTCTATCAGAAAGAAAGAAAAAAACTGATCATGACTGGCCGCAAATCGTTTCAAAGAAACACATAAGAAATAGTGTGATCCTCTGTGAAAACTAAAAGTATTTGCAGTTGTTTGCATGTTTTTATTCAAAGCACTTTCTCAGCAGTCATTTGCCATGGCAATTTGATTGAGACATAAGTCTCAGACACGAGTCGGATCGAGCGTTGCTGGATGTAAAACAATAACAAGCTCAATACAAGATGCTGCTCCCGAGACGCCAGTGGATGTGAAAGACCATTGTTATCTCTGAATGCTAGTTTTTGTTTGTTTGTTTGTTTGTTTGTTTTTGCACTGAGTCAGAGTAAAATGCATTATTCAAAAACTCCTTTTCAGAATTACTTGAGTCAAAGACTCCGGTGATGTGGAAATTTTCCTAAAAATTTCATAAATCTACAGAGGTGTATATACTGCCATGTTCTCAAATCTCGAAGATGTTCACGGTCTCCAGAACACAGTCCAGGCAACTTTTCCATGTTTTCTAGTGTCAGAATGACATGTCCTATTAAAAAATTCTATTTTGGCATTAGATGAACCAAAACCCCGGGTGATTTGGAAACTTTTGTTGAATACTTTTTATAAATCAACAATTGTGTACAAACTTTGATAAAAACTATTCTCAAATCTCGAAGGTGTTCATGGACTCTAAAACAGCAATGCAAGCAACATGTTCATGTTTACTAGTCCTTCTGATCATTTGTGTTGTTGTTGTTGTTTATTTTCGCATTGAAGCAGCGTGTGCTGTTATTGTTGTTGCTGCCGTTTAGATGTTAATTCTGAATATTTATATTCGTTTAGAATTTCTGTGCTACATGGTTAAAGGTTACAAAAAAGTATGGGCTATATTTGTGAAGAATGTATTCGTTCTTATGTGATGTTTTCAGTTATTTATACTTCTCTTTGTTTCACGATACCCTACCTGATAAAATGATCCCTTCAATCTTTTTATTTTCGAACCCTTGGTATTTTTTTATATTGTTACACTGCTTGATACTCTTCTACATCTGGAAGCCCGTGTCGTTGATGGGATGGGAGAGTCAGAAAAACGTGAAACAAATTAATTATATGGTGGTGTATATCTCAATTGATTGATTTCGTGAGCACTATCGTTTTCCAGTTATGAACAAAGTGCTGTACAATAGTTATCTTACACATTTTACTAATGAAAATGGTTTCTCATAATTGTGCGCGAATTGTATCCTTTTCTGTCTGATTGCTGACTGAGTGTGGCCATGTTCAGTGTGTCATTTCGTTATTCAAAAGGGCTATCATCACTTCTACAGCAACATCTTTCATGCTACAATAGCCGTTCAGTGAGGCATTGATACAACTATTAGCATTATTGCTTCTATGCCGACTAACGTTGGTATTATGCAACATACCGTCTCTGAAATCACTTTTGTTGTTACTAATGAGAGCGATGTTTTTCAAACAGTCAAATTACTTAGTAGACTAGCATTGTAAAGATGAAAACAAGTCATATTTGTTCTATTTATCTGAAATACGCTCAGCAGAAAATTCTGAAAAATTTGGCACATTGTAATAAAAATCTTTTTTTTTTTTCGCCCTCTCATTTTTTCTCACACAATTTTGTGTTGAGCATATTTAGAAATAATAAAACAGGTTATTTTTTTTCTTTCTTTACACTGCTGGCCTGATGTCTATTGAAATAATACGACTGAGAAACAAAACAAGCAAAAAGAGGAGGGAGGGGGGAGGGGGGGGGGGCACGCTCCTCCTGCCACTCCCATAAGTTCTATAATTCCCATCTCTGTCACCATCATTATCCACGTCATTGATACTCTATCCGCACTGCAATAACTATTGCTATTGCTGTTACTACTATTACTACTGCAATTACTATCACCATTCGATTACTACACCTTCTACTATTATTATTACTACAACTATCACTAGGACGATGACCATCACTACAGTTACTACTACAAAACTACAACAACAGCTAGGAGTGCTGTCCTTACTTCTTTAAATAAAAAATACTGTTACCATTACAGGAACTGAAACTAATGCACTAGGCACACTACTGTCACTGCCACTGATGCTACTGTTGCTATGTCTATTGCATCTCTTTTTATTGTCACCATAACTACCGCATCCTATTTAAATGTGTGGATTTTTTTTTTGTTCGCCCTGACGAGGAAATAACCAGGTGCGAAAAGACTGAAACTTATTTTTTTTTTTTCATATTCGTACTTTTTTTTTTCTAATGAAAATATCAGTTGGTAAATGGTCGGCAGTCTTTGGTATCTTTCAAGATATTCAAGTAATATGATGATGATGATGATGATGATGATGATGATGATGATGATGATGATGATCACGAAAGAGGTGTGTGGAAAACACAAGCTTCTAACGGGATCAGATTAAAATCTGTATCGCGACAGTCAAAACATCATTTTACGAAAAATGTCTTAAAATTAAGACGACTGCTACAGGTAACTAATCAAATACACCAAAAAAGTTGAAAAACAATACGAAGAATTTATTTAGAATTGAGATAATAAAGTTAAACTGATCTCGCTGGCCAAATTTTCGAGCCCGCTTGGCTCTTCGTCGGGGCA